>JAOBRD020496077.1:0-17349 GCA_027575215.2 Hydrozoanthus sils | reverse complement strand
TTGAAATTGTTTTTGCCCAAATAGTTTTGACGTTCCATGCACGTGTTGAACTTTCCTGCCAGTGTACATTAAGGAAAAACGCTTTTAAATAGAAAGAATTGAAATCAGTATGTTTTATAGTTGAATAAATGTAATGATTAATACATCATCAAGTCCAATTGGAACTGTTGGTTCAGGTCTATGAAGTTGGAGTCAGTATCCGAGCCGGTCTTGATTCATTTTAATGCTCGAGGGTTTTAAAGAACGAATGCATGCGCAGTAATAAATTATCATTAAATGCAGGGTAAATTCGATAGTCAGAAAAAAGGTCAAAGAGAAGAGGGGTGGGGGAGGGAGGGCACTGACGCAAACTGCGGTGGGTTGAGAGACAATCGACCGTCGGTCTCGTGTTTGTACTATTTGCTCTAGATTTCTCCCAAGTGCACCTCGTTTGGCATTAGCTTCTAGCAGCTGTGTAAACAAGGTAGCTGTGTTTTTTTTTTAACTGAGAGCCTTAATCTAGCTCTGTAACTCAGTTTCGAACATGCGAAATCCCTAAAGATGCAAGAGCACGTGTTCAGATAAATATGAAGTACACATTTTAAAAAACAAACAGTAGAAAGTTAAATAAAAATAAACCAAACTGCTTTTTGTTGATATACAGGACTGATGATGGCTCACATTACAAGTGCTGCAGTTGGTAAGTAAAACGGAGAAAACTTACTTTACCTCAAACTCGGCCGAACCGGTTTACCATCATCATTTACCATTCTAACTTTTGAACCAGTTGATGAAACTCTATAAAGTGACCATTCATTTTGTGGAGTTGTAAAATAGAAATGATTGGTGTTATTCATTCTAACTTTTGAACCAGTTGATGAAACCCTGTAAAGTGACTATTCATTTGGCTTGTCTTGAAAAGTTGAAATGATCGGTGTTATTCATTCCAACTTTTGAACCAGTTGCTGAAACTCTATAAAGTGACCATTCGTTTTGCTGGTCTTGAAGAGGGGAAATGACTGGTATCATTCATTTCAACTTTTGAAATAGTTGTTAAAACCCCATGAAAAACGTGACCATTCATTTTGCTTGTCTTGAAGAGTAGAAACGATTGGTGTTATTGAACCAGTCGTTGAAACCTTGTAAAATGACCACTCATTTCGCTTGTCTTGAAGAATTCCATTTTAAGTGCTCTTCACTGCCTTTGTTACATCAAAGCAAAATTTAAAACATACCTGAAAATCTAATTATTTGTTAAAAACTTGCCAATTTGAGTATCTAGAAAAAAGTTGATTTTGAGCATAGGTTCGCTCTTCTTTACGCTTAAACTAGAGTTTATTGCGTTGCAACCAGAGTGCGACGCGGGCCCCGATCGCACGACACAAAGCACGAAGACGTTTTGCCCTTTGTTACATTTCAATGCAAATTTCAACAAACCAAAACATCCGCAGCATCACCTTAGCCTTGGAAGATACTAGTTTAAGAAATATTCTTCGTTGAAAGGTTTTCAAAACCTAACTCGTGTGCATTCGCAGTTTCAGAGAGCAAAGTTCTCTGCCACCCTTCTTCGATCGACACCATCACAACCTCAGGGGGTACCGAAGATCACGTGTCTATGGGAGGTATGTCCGCAAGAAAAGCCGTTGACGTTGTGGGAAATGTCGAGAAAGGTGAGTTTTCGAAACTTTTATAAATTCTCCATTTTTAGATCTCACTTCACAGTTTAGTTGTTACATATTTTTCTATCTCTCAATATTTAACAATTATTCACCGAAGTGGAGGTAAATATCCACCACTTTCACCGACACTGAGTTGAATAATTGTTTTAGTATATACCACACAAATTGAATAAACAATGAACCAAAAAATACTTTAATTTCGGCAATGCACCGACAAGAACACAAGTATTCGGGCTATTTTACAGAACTATTTACGTGCGCCGTCGCGCTATCAAGTAGAAGTCACATGACAATTATAAGTCAGGAATGGTTGATTTACTTACCGTTAAATACTAACAAACAAATTTTGTTGCCAATTTTGTGTTTTTGAAGACACCTTCATCATTTACTGAGCTTATTTCCTCTTCGGTAACCGAAGCGAAACGGGAAGCCATTTTGTTTCCGTCTCTTTCGCTGCTCGGAGGTAAATAGCACTGGATATTTTACCTCCAAGCAATCTGAGTTAACCAATCAGTAATCGCGAAAATGGATATTCACTTGTGTGGTAAATACTAAATCCCTATATTGTTTCTCAAATATTGGTTTCTAGCATACGTATATGGCCATTGAACCGAATGCTTTTAATATTATGTTCAAAAAGAAAATTAAGTCAGTGTTTTAGCCTAACATTATTTTATCTATTTAAACTCTTATAACCAAGTAGCAAATTTTTTACTCTTTCTTTTCAGTCCTTGCCATTGAACTCCTGTGCGCATGTCAAGCAATAGATTTGCTGCGACCGCTGACAACAACCAAACCTCTGGAGGAAGTTCACAAACTTGTGCGAACTGTAATCAAGTAAGTTGAACGAGGTTTTCGTAATTGTTCTATTCTTGTTTTTTTCAGATTTACATTCACAAAGTTATTAGTAGCAGTGGCAGCAATAGTTATAGATAGTGAATTATAAGCTATTGTAGTGGAAATAGTAGCAACAGCAGCAACAACAGTAAATATTTAACAACTAGACTATATGTGGTGGATTTTTCTATGATTCAATGGATTCACCGAAAACGAAAACGAGAAGTCTAATTGTTTGAGTAGAAACCAACTAGTTTACTACCTTCGAAAATCGAGTGTTGAAAGAATCCGCCAGTTTTTGTTCAAAAGCACTGGTAGCTTCCCTACTCGCTCAATAGGCAGTGAACAGGTTAACCAATCAGACTGCAGAATACGTGATAGTATGCTAGTTGCATGGTTTCATTAAATAACAATATGTGTGTGTATACAGGCTGTATACTTAAAACTTTCTTTAGAACAATTATTATTACTGCATATATGTTAACACTTATGTCCTCTTCCGCGTTCAGGCCATGGGACAAAGACCGCTGGATTGCCCCGGACATTGATGCAGCAATCAAACTGATACAAGGAGGAAAGGTTAGCATTTTGTCTTATTCGCTTTAACCCTTTCAGCCCAGGCCAGTTTATCAACTTCTCCTTACATAACACATATCAAATAAGTCATTTGGTAATGAGAAAATGGAAATTGATCAAACAAAGTGAGCAAATGAAGATGAAAAGCCAAATTCTCCTAAGCTGGTCATATTAAAAGTATGGGTCCTAGTTGGGCGAATTTACCAACACAACATTTGTCGTGTTTGGGGCTGAAAGGGCTAAGAGGCTCGTCTCACTCTCCCCAGGCCCCCTTGCGTCTGCTACGCAGGCTATGAAGGGCTAACAGCAGCTTTTCTTCTAGTCAACATCGTTGTTTGCTATGTTAGTTCTTCAGAAACTTTGTGTCGGTGAGTAGGCGCAGTAGCTACTCTTTGAACGACTCAAAGTTTTTAGGGTGCTGAAAAATCTTCTTAAACTATCAACAACGCATGCCAAACCAAGTCAAAATTGCTGGGCCGTTTTGTTTTGTTTTGGTTTTTTTGTTTCACTTTGATAACAAGAAAATGAATCTTATAGAATATAATTACACATGTAGTTTCATGCCGTTCTAAAAGAACCTGAACTGATGTCAGATATGAGCCGACTTTGTGAAGTTACGTCATAACAAGACTAACTTGCCCGTTGTCGATTGCCAAAGAGTATCGCTGAAAATAAAATACCTCGCTGCCATCGCTTCCGTGAAATCATACTTTGCTTTAGCGTGTTTATTTTTTATGAAATAGTTAAATACACTGTTATCTGTATCTACCCAGCGAAACTGAACTCCATTGCTTTCAATTCTTTTATCAACAATAAAACTGAGAGTAAAAACGTGTCTCTATCAACTAAAATAAATTACAAACAAATAAGCAAGTAAGCGGAAATTGAAATAATTTTGCATTGGTATTTTACTTAAAAAAGTGAAAATATTTTAGAAAACGGGCCTGTTACTATCTGCATAAATTAAACCACCGCCGTGTTAAGGCACCAGTCTGTCGTGCTGGAAGCCCGGATTCGATTCCCCGTGCCGGACCTTCACTCTGGGTCTTAAAATAACTGAGGAGAAGGTTGCTGCCTTTGCTTTAAGATCTGCAAACGGTAAGACCTTCGCGTCTTCTCAAATAAGGACGTTAAACCGTAGGTCCCGGACAGCAGGCCTCGAAGCGGACCTCGTGTCCTATTGCTTATTCTCCCGTGACTCCTTGCGGCAAAAAGTAATTGCAAAAAAGAGTACATCAGTCTGCATTAATTCTGGGGATTGAGAGAATTTAAAGAGGGCTCCAAGAAAAGTTGGTTTGTTTTATCCAGAACTGACAAGTCTTTACAACCATTTCAGTCCTTATCTTGTGTCTCTTTATTGTGCAACTGTCCATTCTTCCTATAATTATACTTAGAACGGTTTAACACTGGCCACCTTACTTCTCATGTCGACATACCCTCATCAGTCGGAACTTTCGCCTTTTTTACTAATCAACTTTTCTTTCTTTAGATCTGGGAAACCGTAAAGCCCTACATTGAGAGCTACGCTGGTTAACAGCCAGAAACTGTCAGACAATGACCAACCGCTAGCCAGTTATTACCGAACAGAAGTAAAGCCTGAACTGTACACGCTATATCATCACAGTGTCAAAATAAAGATGTCCTTATAAAATAATAAAGAACTTGATTTACCCTCACAGATCCTTCTTGTCTTTATATTATGTATAGAACAAAAGCGGGGAACTAGTTGAAGGATAGGGGAATGGAGAAAACGAAAACAACGAAATTTTGCTAACTCTGTAACGAGCTAAGTCGTTACACCTCAACCCCCACTGACTTGGTGTCATTTTAATGGGCCTTTTGCAGTTAGAGGTTATGTGACCACACCTAACTTAAATTAACCAGCTAAGACAAAATGGTGTTTCAGAAGTGGATAGAGCTAGTTCGAAGGCATATACCTAAAAAATGACTGCAAATATAAAATCAAAATTTTCAAAAAGATGTATGTGAAAATGGTACTTTTCTCCAGTTATACAACTCCGTAAAATATTTCCTATTTTTGTTGCTTGCCAATTCTTACATCATAGCGGAGGGGTTGGCGCAGTGGTAAGATCTCTGCCTCCCAATCCATGAGGTCCCCGGTTCGATTCCCGGCCTGGTCGAGGGTTGAATATTTGGGTGACCTTCTTTCCCGCTAAAGGCCACTCAGCTTTCCATCCCTCCGGGGTCGGTAAAATGAGTACCAGCATACATGGACCGCTTTGAAGCGGCTGCCAATTGCGCCTATATATGCTTCCGGTCTGCTGGGGGTAAACTGATCATTGTAAAGCGCCTTTGAGCACTTACATGGAAAGGGCGCTATATAAACGCACCACTTTACCTTTTACCTTTTATCATTAGAAGTCAAAAGCTGAACCTTTGCCATTTTACTAATGCCAACCTGCTCTTTCCATTCCTTGATACCATTTCGTCAAAATTGATCGATTATAGTCAGGTTTTTCAAAAGTAGCTGGCAGGCGGAGAAATTCTCCTTCTACTTAAACCAACAAATTAAGACTTTATATTGATGTTTTAAGTATTTTTATGGTATTTCTCCGCCTACTTCCATTTTTTGTGCCATCTATCTCACAACTTATTGAAAACCTACTTTAAGTAGGTGTAGTAACGTGATCTCTAGCTGCAAAAGGCCAATGGACAAGATATCGGCACTCATCGAGTCAAACATCATAATGCTAATAAAACGATTCTTCCTATACTCGATTGTCTCACGAGTATTACAAAATGAATGTGTTCATTTAGCTATGAAGGAAATCGCGACACAGGCGAATAAGTATCTTATTATTTATCTTCCACAATAAACAATCCCTTCCACTTTATATAACAAAACTCTATTTTGGTTACAAGTTTTATACAAAATTGAATTGCATAATAATACGGTTAAACTTCTAGAAATCAAGCGCAAAAAGTTTTATTTTACTTCTCAGCGAATTGCTAAGTTTAAAGTTGCCTCGACTAACAACTTAAAGGCATACAAACCAGGTAACTCAACTCCTTTAAAAAGGGCAAACAACCAGTTACTTTACCCATTTAAAAAATTTGCACCTTGCATCTGGGTTGTCCGCACGACCCTCTGGCCTGGCACAGCAATAAAACTGACGACCCTGATTTGGGCCTTTTATTTTTACTGTTCTCAACACGCTAGGCTCATTGTGGCCTGGGCACCGGGGTGGGGGGCGAGGCCCTTTTAAAACGCGCCTCCAAAATGTAACTTCTGCCTTTTTCGCTTCTTTAATGTCCTTCTTTTGAGAGCTCACCTCATCTTCGTTTACTTTCTCCCCAGACGAAATGGGAATATCTGCCGAGTCAATCGAGGTTTGGGATGAACTCGCAGAATTTGATTCGGTTTTAGTTTCACCATAATAAGGCTCTTTATCTTGTTTTATCTCTTCGCCGTCAACCACACGTTCACCTTTCGCCCCTTCTTTCTGTTTTAGTTTTGCGTTGCCCGACGACTTACCAAAGAACAATAAAATATTGTTTTGCTTAGGATTTGAAGATGTTTTAGCCCGCTTTGCTGTGGGTAAGCTCGATAATGATCCTGGTCTCTTGGCGACAGTCGAAGCACTGGCTGTACAATTCTTCAAAGTCGCAGTTTCGCCGACTTTTTTGCTATCAAGCCCTTGTGAATTTCCAACTTTTCCTTCAATTGGCTTAAAATAAGATTTCAGTTTGCTTTGTGTGCCACTGAATTCTGGCATGTACTTTGTACAGAGAGGCGGTGGCTTTGAAGAGGATTTCAGAGCAATATTCAATGTAGCTACAACTGGACAATGATCAGAGCCTTCGATATCTGGACGAATGATACAGTCTGTGAATCCATCCACAACTAGTCTCTCATTGGCGAAGATGTAGTCTATCCGAGTTCCGTAATTTGTTTTCCGTGCACTTGTAACAGTACACCAGTTTGTAAATGCGTCGCGCTGTTGTGGGTGAAAATACCTAAACGTATCAACAAATAGGCCCCCAGCTGGTTCCTCGCCAAAAGAGGTATCCAGCGCTTGTTTCTCAGGTGAAAGGGTAGAGCTGTGCTCAGTCAAGGGATGCATATCTTTTAAGAACTTGTTCATCCACTTGCGACCAGGACTTGCATAAAACTCTTCCTGAAATCAAAAGTAAAAATATAAAGCCCTAGGAACAACAATCTCTTCACAAACATAAATAGGGGGCATATAGCTGCACCGGAGTAATTAAACATGAACCGTGGCGACCGATCTACGGACAAACCGCAAATTACAGGATGGCAGAGCCTCCAACCTCTGTGGACCCGTGATCGAATTCTGGGTTCCGCAAGTGAGCTGAGGTTTGTCGAACTCAATGTGACTCTCTTCTCTGGGTACTCCGGTTTTCCTCCCTCAACAAAATCGACACCCACCTAATTCTAACTGGCTGTGGAGCTTTGCTCCGAGGTCGTACATGCGCCGTATAGCGGCAGCAATTGTGTATGTGTCTGTCTCCCTTATCTGTGTGTAATAAGTCCTCCTTTGCATGCTTTCGGTCCGACCTCGTTGAGCTGCGTCCTTCGCAACTGGTTCTTTGCAGTTAGAGTTCACGTGACCACACCTACCTTGAGTAAATTAGCTATGATAAAATGATGTTCAGAAGCGGAAAGAGCAGGTCAACATTTGTTAGATGGCAGGGTTTCAAGTCTCGACGTTAAGTACTTCAAAAATGACAGCAGATATAAAACCAAAATTATTCTTAGCAAGAGAGCAAGGTTTCCCCTCTAGTCATACAAATTCTAAGAAAATATCCTATATTTTCTGTTACTCGTCACATCTTACATAATTGAGGTCAGAAGCTGAAAATTTGTTTTTTATTAATGTCAATCTGCTCTTTCCATTTCTGGATACTATTTTGTCGTTGCTGCTTGGTTTAAAGTAAATATAGTCATGTGACCTCTAGCTGCAAAGAGCCTATTCAGTCCATGACTGAATTCGATTAGCTCGTTGATATTAACTCGGCAAGCGTGCGTACCTGCGATTGTCTCTTTGAATATACTTTTAAATAAAATTTCACAATTAAAAACATGCTTTTCTAGAAAACATTTTCATAGAAATATTCTGACGCGTTAACAAGAAAACTGTCTCACACTGGATCAAATTAGCCCGATCCTGAACGCAAAGGTCCTTTCGAGGCTCCGCCCCGCCCTTCATTAAATCAACTATAACAATTTCAGCCAAACTTCGTTTCTAATTTGTAGCCAATATGACAGAGCTAAAGTTGCAACTACCAATCAGAAGTCCACAGGCTGGCCCTCACAGGCAGGGGTAAGCTATGCGCGGTCACATCCTTTCCTTTTAATCAGTAACTAATTCTTAGTGTAAAAAATATACGGTTTTCATCACAGAGTTCGTACGCCTTCAGAATTTCAACAACCCAGGGTTTTCCAGGACTGTTTTTTTTTTTCGTTTTTTCCAGGGCCAAAATTTTATGAAATTTTCCACGGATCAATAAAAAATTACCAGGGCTTTTCCTGGGGTTTCCTGGGTTTCCAAAATTTTCCAGGGCCCGTACAAACCTTATCAGTTTTTCTTTGTTTGTCAACACTACAACAAACAACAGTCGAGGCCGCGTCTGAACTCTAGACTACAAGCAGTCCCTGTTTTTTCTCTTTAGTTCCAAGAAGTTGGTAAATTAAGTTGTAGTATTACGTGATAAACAAGTTATCGTCGCCGCGAGATGATAGGAAAAGGTGACGTTTCGAGCGTTGGCCCTTCGTCTGGGCATCAGACAACTATTGTGATGCTCACACGAGGGGCTAACGCCCGAAACGTCAGCTTTTCCTATATCATCTCACGGCGACGAAAATTTATTTATCACATAATACTACAAGTTTATATCCACTCGCCAACGCATTCAATATTTTTTTTAAATCTATATACCTAAAGATTGGTAAATTAAGATTGCGAACGCGAGAAAACTCATGCTTATATTTTGAAACTTATCCTACAGAAAATTGTGAAAGCAAAAATCATCTGTTGCCAACAACGTTAAAAAAATTGACCTTTATGCATCTTAATTTTATTGTCTCTCGCTGTATTGTTTACCCAATTCAGAGACTGTGACGTAAGCAGCATATTAGGGCTATTACAAATTTCTCAAATTCAAGTTACTGAGTGCGAATATTTGTGTGCCCTACTGACCTAAATTTTACCTGCATAAACAATACAAACAGTTAGGCCGTTAGTAGTAGAAGAATGGGGGTTCTACGGGATGGCCCCGCCCCCTCTCAAAGACCTCACCGGATAGCCACGCCCCCTTGTCAACCTGGATCAGCCCAAATCGGTTTAAACCTGGTTTTTAGATGCGACCATTTTTGTTTTGACGCCTAAATTCTGTTGCTAAAATTCGAACGTTAAACATTTTCCCGCCAAGTTTTACTAGTGTTATCTGGTCAAAACCGGTTGCGCAATGACGTCATTCTCTAATTCAAGAATAACTGGTTAAACCTGGACATTCTCTTTCAGTGTTTTTATTGTTTATTTAGTTAACAGAATGCTTCTAATTCATTATACCAAACATTATACCTGACAACCAAATGTAAAGATGGTTATAACGTCTAGTTTGTTTCATTCTAAGAATCTCCGTAAATTTGTTTTCATGCTTTTTTAAGTTGTAAGTTAAACTGCGAAAGCATTCAATAAACTAACGCCGGAAATACGCCGCATAATGGATTCTAACACCTTTTTTTCAAGAAACCCGGCTCTTCTTATTAGCAAATTAACTTTCACCAATATTTTCATACAAGTTTTAGGCATAGTCCACCAATTGTAAATAGTATATATTTTTAAATTTTTAGTAATCCAAGTTGTAATGTTTTGTTATGTGTGTTATATTTTAGCTTTTTTAACTTGATGTATATTTACAAAGAAGAGCAACCCAGTGAGTGTTAACAAATTATTATTATTATTATTATTATTATTATTATTATTATTATTATTACTATTATTATTATCATTATTAACGCAAAAGAAAAACGTCAACTATCTTTTATTGTTTAAAAAATGTTTCAATAACTGAAACAATGCATAAACTATATCTACTTGCATTTGACCTACAGACACAAGTTGCAAGATTTGTGCTACTGTAAGTTGTGTCGAACAACGTCTATGAGGTTTGATATAAATAACGTCTTTCATCAGAATCACTAGATTTGAAGATTTGATTCCATCACTTTACCTGAACAAACAACACAACATTTTTTTTTATTTTCGCAATACTTTTATTTGTTTTTATAACTTACGTTTTCTAAGTCCCCCACCTGCAAGAGAACAAATTCTTTATTACTGGTTGAAAGAGACTTTTTGTAGTATATAATAGATTTTCGATACCGAACAGAGTTGTAAATAGGGGACGTGAATAATAGCAGCTTTGTAACAGTGCTTATTTTCGATGAATTTTGAGAATAACAGCTAATTAAAACATGTCAAACATATTTTTGGAACTTTCGCAGTTCATAATTTTTCCCACCTTTTTTCCTTGCAGTATGAGCTAATTAGATTTGAAGAGGACACAGTCATACACCAACAATTCTAGTAGTTCGAAAATACTTGCTTTCATTGCCGTATTTTATGTACACTATGTACTTTGGTTATTTCCTCGCGCATACAATTTACTTGACGGCTTTTAATTTACATTTGATTCTCGTTCCCATACACTACACGCTGATCCTTATTTCATCAATCGTTGACCGTCCTACTGCAATTGTGATATTTGCTGCATACTGCATGTGCAGTAATCGCATCTGACGAAAAACTATATGCTTTATTTATTCCCTAAAGTAGCTCAAGTCAGTGGATCACGACCACATTAGTCATTATAGTTGAAAAAAAAGAAAATGAATTTAACAATGTTTTGACTTGATTTCTCTCAATGAATATTAATAAGAAAAGATGTGTTGTACGGTACAATCAAGAATTGCTAATAGAATTCCTCAAGAATCAAAAATAAAAGTCTAACTCAATTAGACAACAGTTATTTCTGCTTATTAGCACCGTGCAAACATTTATGGCAATCTGATGCGGATGGACGGAGCCTAAAACTGTAGTTCTTTTAGTCGGTCTCGGCAATGCATATTAATTTTGAATATTGTGAATTCCAATGTGTACGGCGCAATCTAAAATTGCTTGAAAATTCTCCAAAAACCAGAAATCAATAATCTAACTCTATCAAACAATGGAGCATATCCCTTAGGGTTATTGTGGAAAGTTTTATCGCGATATGATGTGAATTGACAGAGCTTTAATTCTTTTAGTCGGCTTCAGCCTTTGAAATTAATTTTGAATATTGTGAATACCAACGCGTACAGCACAATCTAAAATTGCTCGTAAATTCTCTAAAAATCCAGAAATCAAAAATCTAACTCTGTCAATTGATAGATAGTACCCCTTAGGGTCGTTGTGGGAAGATTTATTGCGATATGATGCTAACTGACAGGGCCTTAGGGTTTTTTCAAGAAACGTCACCCCTCAGCAACAACAACAAGATTAGCTGCGTTTGGGGACCAGCCCCTGGTCCAAAAAACTGATACTTACATCAGTGCTTCTCTTGGTATCAATGTAAATGTTTAAGCGGGGTTGTAGGACCTCCTCCACTAACCCCAACCGCCTTGCTAAGCTGAAAATGTAAAGATGAACTTCGATTAGCAGATAGCATTTTTGGTTATTTTTTGCTCAAAATAAAATTTAACTCACAACTTAACTCACCTTTTTATAACATCATCTTTTTTTCCTCTCTCTCATCTTTAATACTGCTTTTCTGAACTCTCTTCTTTCCTCTCACTTTTTCTTCTATCCTCTATCTCCATTAAGTGAGGCCAGTACTTAATGGTGGTGAGCTATGGTGAAATTTACAGCCTCATTCTCAATTCCATAGAGCGCACTCATGCATTAAGACTCTAGTACCCAAGCCCAACCATGCAGCTATCGAGACTCTAGTACCCATACCCCTCCCATCCCGCTATCTAGTAGACTCTAATACCCAAGCCCATTCATGCAGTTATCAAGTAGACTCTAGTACCATCCCACTATCTACTCTGATACCCATTCTCCTCCCGTCCCGCAATATAGTGGAGAGTTTAGATAGAATTCGATTTTAGCAAAACTTATTTTAGTTCATCTTATTCAAGTGTATGACAACTGAGGAAGAGGTTCCCTCCACAAGTGACAGTCTCAAGCGTAACAGGGAACCCAAAACGGATGCTATGAATTAACCAGAGCCAAAATCTCTCAAGGTTTGTTTCAAAGTTTGATGAAAGTTTGATTTCAAAGGGAATGTATTCAGAGGTTTTTTGACATGTTATTTTAAAATTATATGAGAAAATGTGCTACAAATGACTATTAAGAACTGACTTTTTCTTCTAGGTTGCATCAAAAAACCAATTTCCCCTCTGCCCTTTCACAATCAAACAGAAGTGCCACCTCATGTGACATCAGCATCTTGCACCCGGTGGTGTATCATTCCACTGTGAGTTATGTGAAGCCACCTTCAAGAGGGCTGATGATATGAGGTGTCACATGAACAAACACTTTCAGCAACAGCTTTTGGAATGCGACTTCTGTAGCCAAAAATTTCACCACTGCGGAGGTTATAACCATTACATCTTCACATGCCTCACTTGTTTCAATGGGAATGGCTTTGATCAAGCTCAACAACATCCGATCAACAGGTCAACTAACAAGGGACTGGGGCAGCTGAAAAAGCAATTAACCAGACCAAAGGGAAGAGTGTTTTGAATCAATTGCTTTCAATAATTTATTGTTTCGAATGGAAAGTGTGATGCAAACCTGGAGCGGGAGCTGAAAGAGAACCAAGGCTCAAGGTGATAACTATTCTGTAAAGTCCACCTAGTGAAGCAGCAGAAAGATGGAAAGGCGGCCCATTTGGATGTAAACTTATGAAGTTTGAACATGAGAGCCATGAACGTCCATGAGCTAAGACAACTGGTCAAAGAGACCATTGAAAAAAATTTTTAAAAAATCGTTCCTTGAATACATGAGGGAGGGATCAGGATAGAGATTGGATGAGATTTACAACCTTGGTTTTGTGTATAGCGACATAAGGACCTTTCACCAGAAGTAGTTGGTTCCATATCACCCATAAACTTTAGAAGAACAAATCTCTCATATGAATCATTATAAAAAAACAGTGCAACCATTGTTTCCTTTATTCTGTATCTTCACAAACAAGTTTTGCAATCATTTCATATTCAGACCAGTCTTTTGTCCCCAAATACAGTAGATAGCTTTCCAAAGCACTTATGTTAAAGAGTTCCTTGAGGAAATGCTTCCACTAGAAAGTCACAATCAGGTTCAGTTCATTATTGCAAATGTCTTAGGCCATGGCAAAGAACAATGCTGGATTAATCCTACTTACCTTAACACTTGTTTCAACTGGTTCAGCCAGGTGGCCTCTTTATCGTGTACATGTATATGACATTCGTGGTCTTTTTCCATAAGGTATGCTTCCCAACTACCACCATGGCATGTCTCTCTAGAGAATCTATGAATATGCTTGTTAAGTGTCTCCACATAGAAGGTCTGTAAAACCTTAGAAATTCTTGACATCACCACAAGTTCAGGTTCATCTATGACAAGTACTGTGACTGTGTCCTTTCCAACAAACACTTGTTCAGCTGCCGACACCTTTTGGTGGAAATACTTGTGTTGAAGAGTGAAGAGCATTTATATCAATCCTATTGCAAACCAGTTAAACCGGCTTTACCAGGTGAAAGTCGTAAAATTCATCACATATTTTTTTCTTAATTCTAACCTTCCAAGCATTAGATCACAACTAGGATTCCTGGGATCTGGCTGCCAAAACTTCAACTGATCCCACCTCCTGGGCAGAAGAGTTGTGTTGCATCCTTGGTGACATTTAGATGTTGGTTTATGGGTATTATCTGCCAAAATTCTAATTGATCCTGCCTCTTCAGCAAAAGAGTTGCAATACAATCTTTCATACAGTATGCCTCTGGACCTTGGTGACATCTGTAGATGCATTAGAGCTTCTTCAAAACAGAAGTTTACATACTTTTTCATCCTGTGTGAGCATAGCTCAGTCAGTGCTCTGTTACGATGGCCTACATTTGCAGCAACGCTTTGCAAAAATCACATGGAGATATTTACAAACTTGTACAAAACTGTTCACATTTACAAAGCCTCAAGGGTCTCAAACTTAAACAAATCTTCCATGACTTGTCTTGAGTGTTATTAAGATTGATATGACTATCCCTTTTGTACCCTCACACAAATACAGACTTGAAATAAAAACAGATTTTACCAATTATTTTTAAAATAGAAGATGATGTCATTCAAAGCCGATTCTGACCACATAACAAGAGAAAAAAGGGGCAGGAAAACGTCGAACAGTCCCTTCTAAAAATATGGTCAAAACCGGTTTGGGCTGATTCTGGTTGACTAGTGGCATGGCTATCATGGTGACATCATCACAAGGGGGCAGGGCTATTCTGTGGTGTATAGACCACACGCACAATGGCAGCGATTTTAATATTTTTTTACTACATTCAAACTAGCCCTACTGGCCTTCTTTGACCCGTTGTTAAACTTTAAAAAATATTTTACTCTAAATGAAGCCAGTAAGGCTAGTTTTGATTTAAACAAAAGAATATTAAAACAACCTGTTTTTGGACAAATTCTTTATCACAGTGTGTGGGTCAAATAAGTAATGGACTAACCCATAGCATTCAATACTTTTACTGTGACAAACAGCCCTCACCCAACAACCCCAGATTCTGTTGTACACATGGTAAGCTGAACTTACTGTACCTGTGCACATGGGTCACAATGATCTATCATTCGATGAGACGTGTTTATGTCACCAAGCACTATGACGTCCCTGTTGTGGACCATTAAGATTATTCAGTTAATATTGCTGCAGTTTAAAGCTGCATTACAGCATACATGTCATTCAGATATAATTAATTCAGAATGGCACTCAAAAAGGAAAAAATACTCAGTAGTACCTGCTGCGAGTTGCTTACTCTGGAGTCCCTAGGCTAATAATCATACAAATGTCATATACAATTATTATTTTTGGGAAAAAAATCCACTCTGAACAGCTTAATTCAGAAAGTCTATATAATCTATTTTTAGACATTTTCCACTCTTTGTTTTGTCAGTCTGCCACTTTATTAGTAGTAATAGGGACTTTATGCAAATAGGACGACAACATCAACAACAGGAAATAAAAAGCACCTTTCTCGTTTGCCCTTTCCAGTCATATATGGTTAGTTTGCTTTCTTTCTTGTCCGAGTTACCTTTCATGAACATAAAAAGATGAAAGTATTCTTCTTAAAGAAGAACGAAGATTGACAAAATTTTAGATACCTCCAGGTCGTTCAAGCAGTCGTTAAAACTTCAAAACTGGGCTTTTTACATTGTAATTTTCTAAACGACAACATGCAGGTGACCAGAACAGTGCATTACAACATGCAGCTATTGTATTCACTATTGTTCACTGCCATTGTCGTCGGCATTATCTTCCTTGTTACTTAAACTTTCTAATTCCTTACAAACTAAACGACTTTACTTTGTAACTGTTAACAGAGTCTAAATCAGTGTGCCTGATTCAAAATTGCAAAATGCAAGAGAAACCTTTTTTTGAAATAGTAGCTGACAATTTCTATTGGACTCTTCCAAACTGAACCAATATATATATTATTGAACTACAAAGTGTAAATAAAGATCTTCGTAGAACAGTGCTCAATACATTTAAGTAGAGCGAAGTATATGCGTATGTTGAGAAAAAGACAAATAAACTACACGTTCACATACGCATATTATTGAACTACTGTATTAAGATTCTTCCACTCTAATAAATTGTTTTGCCTTGTATTATTATTGACTTTGGAAGATTTTTGCACCCTGTGCCATTATTCCTTTCTGTACTGTTTCTAAGAACTCCAGAGCAGCATTCAATTAAAAAAGGTACACACTGGTATAATTCTAACTTGCCAGACCCAAGACCAAGAACCAAAAGATAGACCTACAAACCTTCCTGATTTGAGGATAGCTTCTGCTCTACTCTGCAACAGCTCATAAAATCGTAATTTGAAGGTCACTCTTTCCTCATTTTCCTTGTCAGCCCTCGGGCAATATACATTGATAACAACAATATTTCGGCCATCTTCAGCACTGTGTTGTGTGACCACTGTTCTACCCTCAGCATCCAAGGCCTCAAGCTCTTCAGATGTGAAATTAGAAAAGTTTCCATGGCAAACAATTGAACTGTCAGGGTTAAGTGCCACTGAGAGCCCCTCTTCTGCAGCAACTGGGGTGACATGTTCACGGCAAAAAGTTGCAACCCCTTCAAAACAAAAATCTGACTTTTACTGAAGGGCTGAAAAATTGAAGTCCTTGGCAAGTTAAATAAAGCTCTTGTTAAAATATGTATTTGAGGTTAGCAATTGTTTCAATTGAGTGAGTCAGTAACAAACAATGGTACAGACATTTAGGACTGCACATCCCAAAACTAAAGTTTCCCTGTTAAATTCCATCTACACATTCCCACGGGAAACCTAAAAGGTTCTCTGGCTGGCAGGGTGTTCATTAAGAGCCCGAACAGGCCAGGTACTAAAGCCTGTCTACTTTGTTTGTGGTGTGCAGCTAGCTCAGAGAGCTGTGATTTTTAAACAGTTCATTGAAAAATGCAATTGTCATTTGTTACACATAATAATGCTTCATCTTTAACTGGAAAAAAACTTTGGGGTTATTGGGCAAGCATGCGTTTTTTGAGCACCTGTGTAATATTATATTGGTCCCACAAGTGCTCAACTTTTATAACACCCCCTACGAATTGAGGAATTCTTGGAATTCCTTGTAATGGTGAAAGAAATAATGAGTTTTTGTTCTGTTTGTCTGTTCCAGTTTTTTCGTAAAATACAAGACTTTAGTACAATTAGTACAGCATTATTGGACATGAACTAAAACTATGAGCAAACTTGCATTCTGCAATATCCATGGATGAGAAATGAGAAGCATTTTATTAATCCTTTTACTTTTACAGCATTTGCCAACATTCAAAGACTACAAGTTTACAGACAAAGTAAAAAAACAAACTGATTAATTAGCCCTGATTATAACAAATTTATTGTCCTCCAAAAAAATTGAAAGATAAGTTATGCAAGTCTTCTGAACTACTGTAAACACTCTAAAAAGTCCCGGAAAGCTTATTTATTTTGGACCTTCCAGATCTTTGGGGGATTATAAGAGAGGGGGAG
>JAOBRD020495972.1:0-17352 GCA_027575215.2 Hydrozoanthus sils | reverse complement strand
CTACTACTACTACTACTACTACTACTACTACTACTACTACTACTACTACTACTACTACTACTACTACTACTAGTAATGACAATAATAATAATAGTAATAATAATAGTGGTACTACTATCGATCAGTGTTACTACAACATTTTCTACTTCTTTTTATTTCTAATTTTTTCCTTTTTAATTTTTACAATGTTTTTAGTACTGCGAATAGCTCTAACATCAACAATATACATGTTTAGAAAAGAAAAATATTCATTTTTCATATAAAATGTATTCATATCCAGGTATGTTACAATTCTGTATTATCTGAACGATGTAGTAGGAGGAGGAGAAACGGCCTTCCCGATTGCCGATGCCCCGTCATACAACGAAACTGTAAGTACAGCAATGGACATTCAAACTGTAAACCCTTGCCAAACACCTTAGCTTTAAACGTTCTACGAGTGTTTTGGAGAGGTACAAGGCTTAGATACGCCGGGTATTTGCTAGGGTCAATATCGATTTCGAATTGCATTTTATGTCTATTTATAGTGCAACGTAAATACTGTTACATTTTGGCGATAACAGTAAAACATCTATTTGCTCGCATTCACGTTACTATCTCAAAAGAATAGAGTGAATAAAAATAAATTATTGCATGATCAATAAATAGCATTTCTTTGTCAACAAACGTTACCGCATCGATCATCTAAAGATTAATTGTCAGGAGGACAGGAATGGTTTTTAAATGAACTGGATCTAAATCTGTGTATGTGAGAAAACAGCTTGTTTTTGTTTTTCTTTGTGTTTATTGTGATTGTACATAACATATGTACTATGCTTAAAACCAGAAAGTGTACCTATAGAAAATAATCACGTCTCTTGGGATTTCTCGAAATGACGAACTTTACTCGAAAATCATTTCGTGTCGTTGTCGACTCTAACGTGACGGCAAATGAGACGTGGAACAACCAAACCCGTAAAACTGTTGGTTAGGCAACGAGTTTTAACGGCTTATTATTTTGAAACTTTGAAAATAAGAGCTATACTTGAAATTTTGTTAAACCATTCAGCGAAAACCGTTGCTTCTTATTGAAGCGCGATGCTCTCAGTCTCATCCACAGCCACTCAAGTGGAACGACTGCACAGAACCATTAAAATGTTTCAGAGCACGTTCTTTTTAACATTCTTGCACGGATATTGTCGTTATTTGAGCCTCTTTGAATGAGATGAGAAACAAGAATAGGAGAATATACGAGTCAATATATCTCCCATATTGAACATTGAACAGATTTTGCTTCGGCTGGCCCGTCAAATGTTTCTACGGTTCGGCTGGTTCCGTGTAAATAAACGAAACATCTAAACGTGCAAATTTTCTACCAGTCAAAAATTTAACCGGATACCGTTTAAATGTAGCCTAAATTCTGGCGGACGCGATATGTATGGAAAAAACAATTTTTAGCCTACACCGTTGATTGGTTAGGAGACTTGAAAGTAGCCGCTGACAAAACATCGACACCTTCAACCACAGTCGTGCATGAGTCAAACCGGCGACTGTTTTGTACCTTTGTTAACATAAATTTATTTTGTTGTCGCGGTTGAGACTAACAAATGTGGAACTGACGTGTGCCATACGGCGAAAAACCGTCATATAATAAAAACTTTTTATAACTCGGTATTTTGAATTTGCTCAATACCCTCACACTTTGCTTATATTCTGCTCATCTCAGTTTTTCCTGTGATTGTATGGTTTGCTACTATTTGAACAAAACCTCTTTAAATAAATATTTCCATAGTTATTTCTAAAAGTAATACCAGTGAGTATTTTCTTCTCTGCGAGCGAGCTATTGGCTACGTGGAGTCCCTTGTCTAACTAATGATGACAATACACTCTTGATGACTTTCCAATTGTAGGAATTTAAAGATCGTAAGGACGGGGACAGATTTAACCTTAGCAAGTACTGCAAAACTGCAAATGTTGTCATTAAACCAAGAAAAAGAACGGCTGTGCTGTGGTATAACTTTCTACTTGATGACAAGACGGGTTGGATAGGGGAGAGGGACGACAGGTCCCTCCATGGCGGCTGCGATATTCTGAGCGGGGTCAAATACATGGCGAATAACTGGATTCCTACTCCCGATGCAGGCTCAGCAGACATAACCAGCAGCTACTTGAGGGTGGAAAATGAAGATGATGACGACGCCGATGATGAAGAGGAGGCTTATACATTCAAGTGATGGTTTTTGAGTTACCATAAACGCGCTCTAATATCCCCCTTTCTCTAACAAGCCCCATTTCTATAAAAAGGCCCCCTTATAGAGCTTCAAATTTTAATTAAGCACCCCACTCCTCTTTAATAAGCCCAACCCCAATTGCAATATAAAGACAATGGAGCTAAAAAGTAAGGCGTATTGCGTCACTAATATATTTTGTCAAAGGTTTTATCCGTTTTAGCTTTTGAAAAGTGCAGGTTATAACACCAGAGGAACACAGAGACACTAGTTGCTATTAAATCTTTTTGTTATCGAGACTTCATGGCGTGTTTCTGTCTTTGGCTATTGACAATTTTGAAATAATTCCCCCCCCCCCCTCCTCTCTAATCAGCCTCCCTCTCTAATAACCTCCCCGTCTGGAAGGTCTAAAACCCGGGGGCTTATTAGAGCGCTTACGGTATTTGAGACTTGTCAGTTTACTTAAACAACTTTGCTTTGCACTCAAAAATTCTTTAATAATGAATTATCAATTGAGAACTACCAGCCATTTAAATTACAGTCAAAAGTTTTTAAATATTTTAGATATTTAAGTTTTTCAAATATGCAAATTAGAAAGGTTGTGACGTCATATTAGGGACTTGCAAGCGGAAAGACCACAAAACAACAAAACTTTTTTGAAATATTAATTCAGGGGACCTTGTGACTCGAGGCTACTCATATGGCTTTGATATATTTTTTGCATGGGTGAGTGGTTTCTTGCACTGTAATTGGTCAATTGTTGGTCCGTAAAATGCCGTACGGACCTCGCTGGCTCTTGTCACATTTTTTTGCGCAAACTCAACTAAAAGCTACAAAAAGCAAAAAAAAAAATGAAATAAAATAAATAATAAAACTGTTATAGGAGCTCCCTGTATTTTCTTAAGACGCCCGATTAGATTTATCGTGCTTTTCGATAAGGTTTCCTGAAATATTTACTGCTCAAGTTGTTTAGAAGGAACACTCGACCTAAGAAACTGACAACTTGATTAATTGTAAGTGAAAACTCTAAAAAGATTGTAAAAAACTGAACTGAATTTAATGGAAAATGTTCGTGAGAATTAATACTTGAAAACCAAGGGCGGGTGTTTCATTGGGTTTTACTAGTAAACAGGTGAAAGCACGGGTCCACGGCCGAAGTGACACCAGATTGAAAAGAAAAAACCTTCATAAATTTTGTTCTGAACGGCGAATACACGGTGTCCTGTCTCATTGTTTTTTATGCACCAAAAATCAAGTGATGAGTTGCTATGGTAACGAGAAGTTGCTAAGAATACAACGAACAAGATATGTCATCCTATGATCATCTTCAATTGTAAGGAAATAATTTACATAAGTTTGCTTAATGAATATATAGAACAAAAAAAACCATTCATTACATAAAAAGACGTAAATTAACATGAGAAACTTGCTTATTAAAAATAAGGCTGTTCACATTGAATGTGTTAAGTTTCTTTAATTTTTGATCATTAATTGAGAAACAGCCAGGGGTAGAGTCCAGAATACTGAAGTCTTTCTTTGTGCAGAGATTTTAGACAGTTATCTGACATATCTGAACCCAAAGTTTATTATTCACCCTGGAGGGAGGGGGGAAACTCCCCTATGTATGTGCGGCCCCAAATCGGATGGTTTTCAGCCGTTCTTGTCCTTTTGCCACCATTTCGGTCATCAGTAGGGTATCGATTTTGGCCCTTTTGCCACCATTTTGGTTGTCAATAGGGTATCGATTTTGGCCTTTTTTCCGCCATTTTGGTCATCAATAGGTTATCAATTTTGGCCCGTTTTCCACCATTTTGGTTGTCAGAAGGGTATCAATTTTGGCTTGGTCACCAATAGAGTATAGGAGTTTGCACTGCAGTCTGGATTCGTTTTCTTAGATAAAGCCACTTAAATTAATTTTTCGCCATGCCCCAGAGTAAGGGTTTGGGGAAGCAAACCAAACACACCTATCTATATTTGGGGGAATTGACACTTCTCGACACTTGGTCTTCGGCGAATAATTGCTAAATATTAGGCAATGCTGGTTATGACAGAGAGAACAAGGACGAATTTGTTCTAGTACTCATTTGCTAAAACTTTTAGTTCAAATCTCAGATCACATTCCACCTGATCTGGTGAAGTTCGTGAGATACGAACGAAACGTTGTTAGTTAGTTAGTTAAATCTTTCTCTAGTATTTGATTTAAACTGTACTCATTCAATCAACTAGATGAATAATCTTCATATGATCTATTAAGTGTATAGTGTTGGTGTCACATGCTCTTATTCTTTAAATACGGACGAAAAAACTTTAAGACAGGGTTACTTAGCAGAAAAATAGAACTAAACGAATCGTCCTAAGCTCCACATGTACAGAACTTGTGCAACTCTGAATGAGAGAGAATAAAGGTACCCATTTTTTATAATAACTAGTAAATTTGGTCGTGGCTCATTGTGGCACGGTATAGTCTGACCTTCCCTATATCCGGGCGTCACACTGACATCAAACAAAATAAGGATCACGTATGTGGTCGAGGGAGAAAAACTCGCACTTCTCAAAACTTTTCAGCTTCCCTTTACATCACAGAAGAAGGGTCAAACCACAGCCTAACGTTTTAGCATTCTGTTATACATTGCAAGTAAAACTTCTTGGGCCACTAACCAAATTCTGCGGACCGGGGAGATATTGGGCTGGTTTCTCGCTAACGCGAGCGCGAAAAGATCATCGTTTGTTTGCTTTTTTACCAATCAAAACCTATGATAACTATTTTAAATCACCTCGGGTTGAAATTTTGATCAAACGATTCAGTTTAACAATTTTATTCAATCCTTGTACACAGATCGAGGTAAGATTTAAAGCCGTACGTACGCACTTCCCAAGATGCGTTCTCTGTTTCTTGCGTATATTAACCGCGATAAGAATAACAAACACGTATTTCTTAGCGCCTTTTTATTTTTCGGGCAGCTAATTCACTGTTCGGAAATATCAGAAAATAAGAACAATTTAAGAAAAATTTGAAGCCGAAATCGCCAAAAAGTTGAAGAACAACCCAGTGTCAGCCGAAATTTACTGGTTCTATTAAAAAAAGCGTATTACGGAAAAAACTTATGATAGCTCATGCACAAGCAGTATTATTTTGCACTCTAATTTTTTACCTTGAGTTTATTTGCAAATCTAATTTATTTTTGTATACCTGTTGGTGTTAGCACTGGTGTTGAATATTCGTTAAATTCATAAACAGACAGAATATAATTCACGTGATAAAACAACCTGTAACCCATTACAAAGTAGTTTAAAAAAACCTGCAATTTAGTAATTCATTTTTGTAAAGACAAAACTTTAAATAATAGATATCATTCAAGTTTCCAAACCTTAACACAGGGCTGGCTCACTGAAGCAAAAAAAGAGCATGTCGAATAAGTTACTTTATTTCTCCCTTCTGATTCTCCAGCGCTGTTTTGAAATCAGTTGCTACGAAAAAACTAGTTCTATTAATGGCGACATGTGGTTGAAAGGGTGGGACAAAGACAGCTGTCAGACCAACGATGGTCCTTGTATGAAGTTACCGAGGAAAAGAGGACTCACTCGTCTTGATGGTGTCAAGGTAAAGTGTTGCTAAAACATTTGATAGAGTAGTTTTCAAGTACAAGTACCTTCCGGCAAAGTTTGTTTCGTGCCTTAAGGCTTTAAAACAGTTCTTTGCCATAACAACGGCTGATCGCAAGTATTTGAAGCACGTGCACTTGTGTACCAGAGTGTAGAGACCAGATTAAAAAAGCCCTGATTTTCACATATTCACATACGAAACACTTTAGAACAACACATCCCTCTGATTTTCCCGAGGTGACTTTATTGAAAGAACCATTTTAGGTTTCGAGCTAAGCTATCACAACACGTCGCCGTTCCTGTACCATACGATCGCCACACTCGCTACAATAGAGCAACAACGTTTAATTTTTGTTTATAATCAAATTAATGTATGCTACTAAGTTTATGACATTTTTAGATTGGACATCAAAAACTTGTTGACCTTGGACAAATAGGCAAAAGGATGATGACGACAAGGGCTTTGAAACCTTTACTGTTTGGTAAGAAGACTTTTACCCAAACTGCACTAGCAAGCTGCTAGGGAAAATTAATTTAGGCTAATGGCTATCTAAACTGACTAAATTATTTTGCGCGTAATTGGCATTGATCCATTATGTGTAGAACTGGAAAAACAATGTTTTACTATATCTCTCTCATGCATTCTGTTAAAAGTAGCATTAGTTTTGACATTTTGTCATTGCATGACTGCCTTTGTTTTTAAAAAAAATATGATGAATATACAATCTGATCTGTTTTTAAAAAGGTTTTGAAAATTTTTCCACATAAAATATTCGGCAGCGCGTACTGCTGCCTTTTTCCAGTGTATACTGTAGTTTTTTAAATTTTAAAAATTTATAAATGGCTTAAACGAATAAATGATAACGCTCTAGAGAACGCGTACAACCACAAAGAAATGAAATACAATAAAAGTGATCATGCCTAGCTAGCTGTGTAAAAAAATATATAGTAAAATGATAATTAAAAGTGTTTCGGTAGTGTTTCTTAAAACTCCTTGATTTAATTGAGCCGTGCATAATTTTGGATTTGACAAGATTTCTCTGTAGAAAATCTACACAGTCATTTTATAAGAACCACTAATTAACGAACAAATTGTTTCCTTGTTCCTTTTTTGTTTTATTTTCTTTAACTATAGAGCATTGTAAACTTACTACGTTGTTGGCAGTAAAGACAAATACGAAAAACTTGCTTCCTTACTAACCAGTACGTATACAGTCAATCCAATGTGAGATTTTTCTACGCTTGTTCCATTTTCTTTAGAAATACCAAATTTCCTTACGGACGAGGAATGCGACCACATTATCAAAGTAGCTAAAGAATCCGAGATGTTTCATAGTATAGCTAGAGGAGGGTTAACCAAGATTGACTCCTGGAGATTCAAGGCAAATCGTAAGTATATATATTGTTGAATAAGGGTTCTCGTCTTTATTGTGAGTGTTTAACTCAAGTAACTCAAATCGGTTTCTGAAGGCATTACTCTTAAAGTTATTTTAATCTTTACATCTTTTGCATGACTTATCTTCGTGACTCTGGCTTAAATTTTGAAACAAGGGCCCAGCTGTTCCAAGTAGATTAACACTAATTAACTCAGGATTACATTTTCAACCTACGTGCTTGTCTCCAAACTTTAACTCAGAGACTGATTTGAGCCGTAATTTTGGAGTTGACAAGTTTTCTCCGTGAAAAATCTAAACAGTATCTTATAAGAACCATAAAACTTTTCCTTAGTTAAGAAAATATACTGCATAAATTTGGCTTTAACTCAGTCTTAAATTTAATCAGTCTTTGAACAACTCAGTCCAGACCTATAAGAACAAGAGACTCCTCATAGCCTTAACTCGTGGCTGTTTTATGATGCTTGTACAACAAAACCTCTACTCGCCACTCACACGAGCCCGTCGGGTTAAAGAGAAATAAGGCGTACCGCGACTATAGCAAGACCAATATGGGGCATTCAGCTTCCGTCACTTTCTAATGAACTTTCAATGGCATATATGTTTGAATAACTTGCCAAACATCGATTGCAAAAGAGAGTCACTTGTAGTTACTGCAAGGTATCGCATTTGTCTTGTAGTCACTGGCCGTGCACAAGGACCAAGAGGTGTTTATGAAAACTGGGATTTCGACCAAAACGGAAAAATAACAATGGAAGAGGTTTGTTCCAAACACCTTGTACTGTTTTCTGCAATTGAATAGAGCTGCACGCTTCTAATAACAATATCCTGATATCTGTGAACAATTGGTTAAATCAATTCATTGAAAACTATATTCTGCGCCTCAGACAGGATTCGAACCCGTGATAAACGTTAATAAGAGAATCTCAACCTCGAATCCAGGGCTTTTCCCTATGTTGTTGATCCGTGCAGTTGAGTAAAGCCCTAGGAAGGAGGCAGAGATAGTCATGGATTCGAGATCATTCCCGTCCCCATAGCCCACCGAAAACCCCGCTGGCTCAGAGAAGCGATGGGCACTGGGGACGAGATAGATTCGAGATATCAAAATTCTAACCGTTGATCGATCGGTGTCGTGTCAAAAATAAAGCTATTTGTGTCCTCTTGGAATTGCTTATGTCGTGCATTTGCTAAAGCAATTATCCACCTCACTAGAGGACGTCAAATCTTGCGCTTTTAGTCTTGGTAATTCCCAACGACTATTCATCTTCACGTTGATGAATACTAATTTTTATTACTTATTTTTGGGCCAAGGCTGAATGCTCTCAAATATTTTGAAATTTCAGCCTCAAGTGTTCTTAAAATGTTCTTAATATAATCATACATGTTTGGTGAACACACGTTTTTTATAAGAACAACTTTATAAGGACAACGAGACTCGGAAAAAATTTACTAGTTGTTATACAAGAAAACGTGTACTTATTTCATTTTTTCTCCAGCGCAAACGTTCCGGGAAAATTATATGAATGAATCCATGATTTTGTGCCGCAATTTAACAAAATAAATTTCTCGGCCATTCCTCAGCCTCGGGTGTCTTCTTAGCATGCGTATGGTCTTAGATTTGGCTTATTTCCAGTCTGACGTTGTTTAAATAAAAAGATTTTACAGGAAAAGAAGAGTGTAATTACCACCGTTACTATATTGTCATTGCCACTGACTTTGCCAGTGCCATTGCAAATACTAGTTCATTACTAATAGACATTTTTATAATTTTTTAGATAAAGAGGTTTGCCAGAATTCAACGATATCTGTATATGACCAGTGAAGAAATAACTCACATGTAAGTACCGGGTTAAAAAGTCTCAGTCGTGTTTCCATGGAGATGTTTCATCAGTGTAACGTAACTTACTTTTATTTATTTCTTATTTTCTAATAAAAGTTAAAACAATGTCAATCCAACTCAATATTGAGGCGATGTTACCTCGACCGTGTTTTATCGAAGTTGCAGTGATTCGAAATTGATGGACGTATAGATATTTCACGCGTAATGAGCACCCTGGGTAAACAGTGCTCGAGGGTCACTGGGTAATCAGTGATTACGTCTGTACCCTCTTGAAAGGAATTCGCCATTGTACAACATTCTTGGTCTCAAACGAAACTTTTGTTAAGTCTGTGTCCATATCAGCAACTCCAATTTGATAATCTTGTACATGAATATAACAGCGAGCAATTTAGTTTGATAATTTCCACGGTTTGAATTTCCCGCGCGCCGCCATTTTGAAATGTGACGTGGTACGGTTGCAGTGCCAGTCTCCACTCTTGATGAATACAATAGCAATGAACGAGAGGAGGTCTGGCACTGCAACTAAAATGCGTCACATTTCAAAATGGCAGCGCCCGGAAAATTTAAATCTTGGAAATGATCAAACTAAATTACTTGGCGTTTGAGTTATGTACAGGATTATCAATTTTGGGCTACAGATATGGACACATGTACAGACTTGACAAAAGTTTTATTTGAGACCAAGAATTACAAGTGTAGGATTCCTTTGAATTAAGTCATCTATCTGTTAAAGGAGAAATGAAACATTTAGTATAGCCATGGATGCTCCAAAACTTTGATTTTCTAAAATTAAGAGAAATGCACTACTTGTTACATACGTTTTTCTAACTGTGTGCTTCTTGCGAGGCAATGAACGACTCTGTTTCAGGAACGAGTATTGTCAGCCGGCACATGAATTAAGAAGTAAGAAAAGTGGTTTAAAAAATAACTAATGCTTTTGTTGCGTTTGATCTGTCACCAGGTTCAACTTTCTAAACATGACAGAGATGGACGATGGTATGTTTGTAAACGTTTTGTTGCACTCTTTTTCATAATTGCAAGCCAGTGGAGATAACTGGCCTTTTGATTTAGCATTTTTACTACGCTTAAAAGCGTCAGCCCTAGGATTGCGCGCAAATGAACAAAAACGATGCTGTAGCGCTGTAAAAGTGCACACATTTTTGTAACTTAAAATTCTAATATCAAGTTGTTAGACTTAAGAAATGCAGCTAAGTAAAGGATCTTAGCTAGATCTTTGATTATAGCTTATTTCTCTGAAGCCCTTTGGGAGCGCTTTTGAGTCTCTTGAAACTGGCAGAAAGTGTCCATAACCTTTCTTTTTTTTTATCAAAAAGTACCCACTTTAGAAAGAACATCCTCGAAAAATTAAAAAAAATGCCGGAAAGATGTGTTGCAGTGAAACTTTTGCTCTCTGTGTTTCTTTAAACTTCTCCCAAACTACACCATTTTTTAAATTCGATGCGACATCTGTTCCTTGATTTTATAATCCCCTTTTCAATTCAAAAAAACTTTTTCGTAAAGTAAGGAAAAGCAAGCTGAATTTTCGTTAACAATAATAAAAATGAAAGAAGATTAACTAAAATCTAATTCTAGGTTAGGCAAAATTGCAAAATGTTAAGCAAGTCTAAAAATCTGAAAGAGGGAATGAAAAATCAAAACAATATGACGAAAATTTTGAAAAATCGTAAACGTTTTCGAAAATACTAAGATTTTAGTTATGAAACTTGTAGCTCTCTTTCTCGCCCTTCCTGTGATGATGGTTCGCGGTTTTAGAAACATTTTTTTTCTTTTGAATTTAAACTATTTTGCACAGGTGTAATAACACGCCAGGAGTTTTTGTCGATGAACAGTATTCTACTAGACAGCTATCTATTCGAACTGACTCGTAGTCATCCAAAGCATAGACAGAGATTTAGCGAACAAGCTTGGATCAGCCAGAAAACTGGAGATGAAATACTTTGGGGTATCCAGGAGAGGTAAGGGATAAGAAACATTTGAAGAAACATGTAGCACCGTTAAAATCCAGCAAAAAAACTATACTCAGATATTCAACAAGAATGAGAAGTTTGCATTCAGAGTAATTTTTGTATCAGCTTATAAGCCACGTGTCGGTTTAAATAGCATGTTCGACTCGTAACCCTAGGGTCGCGAGTTCGAGCCCCAGTCAGACCACTGTATTGTGTCCTTGAGCAAGAATTTTTACCTGACTTTGTTCCAGCTGTATAAATGAGTACCAGCTTCTGCTGGGGGATAACCTGCGATGGATTAATGTCCTATCCGGGAAGGGGGGGAGGGGGTCAAAGACTACGGAAACCGGAGATAAGCACCAGCACTATGAGCCAATTGGCTCGGGAAAGGATTTAGCTGTAAGCCACGTACGTTTATCTGTTTGCGTTGCATCTCCGAATTTAAAATACTATGTATGTACAAGATTTTCTGGCTCGTTGGCACAAACGAGAGTTATCCCACAAACCCTCTCAGAGAAGGATTTCTTGAATGCTATTTAACCTCACCAATACTGTCAAAGTAGGAGATACAGTTTTGGGGCTAGAAGCGGAGTATTCAGAATTGAATGTCGTGGTCGAAAATATTTGCCTGAAAAATATGCTGAGTACAAAATATTCCAATAAAGATTTTAAAAGAATAAAGAATATTGAAAAATATCAATAGAGAATGAAATATTAACCCTGGGAGGGTAGATGAATACGGAATTTTTAGAGTGAAAATGTGCTGCTTCTATACGGTGAATATTTTGAAAGCATGTATCTTTATAAACAAGTGTATATCCAAACGGAGTCACTGTTCATACGTTATGAATATTGATCTGTTTTAACTCTCTCAAGATATACCTCATTTTGATCAGTTGCTCATTTAAGGCTTTAAAAACCGTCCAACCGCAATAAAAGAGAATAAAAACCATTTATAAACTCATATGAAAAGACTTTAAATGACTCTTATACCGTATGATCCATCCTATTGCAGGGTAATGCGACTGACTGCGCTACCGCGCGACGTCATAGATGGAAGTGAACATATTCAGGTTAGGGGCTTATTAACTGTGTGGACCAGTCAAGCACCGCTAGTGGTTGCGATTTTATGAAACATAATACGACCAGTAGCCAGGTATTTTTGTGGGAGTGTGCGATCGAAGATTAGACAGACCAAACGAACGCCGAAGACGCGAGTCTCAAGGGGTTCCGAGTGCATCATCCCCCGGGAAACTTTGAAAATTAGTTTGTTTGAGACTGAAATGTAACACAGGCAGGCAAACCCAACCTCAAAAAACTAGGCATTATTCACACTTTTGAACTTCAAAATCAATTTAGAAAATCAGAGGGTAATGTAGTTGCTTTTTCAATTTTGAATTTGAAATAGATATTCCATCGCCCTGGCTATGCTACTATATATATTATTATCATAGCAAGTCGTGTGTTTTTAATGGCCCAACTTCAACACATTTTGGTACACAATGCTCTTAAGTGTGATGCTTGTTTACTTTCAAGTCACCACAAACTAAATTTTAAGATCGCCGGGATTGCAGGTTGTTTACTACACCGTTGATGGCCATTATCATGCTCATTACGACAGCGAGACACACGAGAAACCTGAAATCCAGTGTTGCCATCAATCTTACCACAAGAACCAACACGACTCTCCTATCGTACAAGCAACGTGCAAACTATGCAGGTACGCTAGCTAGTGTAGTCTATACTTGAGATAGCCTCCTTGCAGGCGGTTAGATGCTTTTTTTCAGCGCGGAAAACCCAAAGGAAACACTGTTGTACGTAGCCATCTTGGATTTCGTGGTCGAGCGGCATTTGATTCGAGCGAAAAATGGAAAGGGTCGAAGGCCTCAATGCCGCTCGACCACAAAATCCAATATGGCGGCAACTCCTTATCCTGTGAGTTTTCCGCGTTCTAATTAAAAACACCCAACCTTCTGCAAACAGGCTATACTTGAGACCAAGGTTAATAGGTAAAGGTCGTTATCCTCTCGATTACACTCTAATTGATTAGTCAAATTTTTTCTCGTAAATGTCATAACAGTATACTCGGCTTTTCAAACACATCAAAAGCTCAATGCTTTTTATTACCCTGGTTATGTTAAAAGCTACTAAACTCTGTTAATTCACTGATTAACTTCAAGTAAAGAATAAACTATGAACTTCTTAGTAAAATAAGGGACTGTACCGGTAGTGAACTATCTATATGGGTGGTTAATAAGCACATTAGTGCCTTGTGACAGTTTTGACTCGGAGATTCTAGATTTCAGAGTTTAATCTTCAAGAAATATTGTTATTCTTAAAACTGTCTGGAGCTTGAACGTCTCAAGTTGCGACCAATTCTCCGACATGTTTTCTTAACAGATATGTCACAGTGCTGTTTTACCTGAACAATGTGGAGCAGGGTGGAGCAACCGCCTTCCCTGTGGCCGATAATACAACGTTTGATAGGAAGGTAATCAAGCTAAAAAATTTTTTTATTCAGAGTTGCTATAGGGTCGCAATTCACGTTCCGAATTCTAGCTTTTCATCCAACTTACTCTCACGATCGAGGGGCTTGCGCTTGAAACGGTAATTTCAGTAAAACTAGTTCTTCAAACTTCCATTCAAATTTATTGAAGAATGCTTATTGTTTGACTAGTTTTGCTTTCTAACCATATATATATAAAAGAGGGTGTTACATGTTCGCGCGGGGATACGAACTTTGTCACATGAGTGAGAGAAGCAAATACTGTTGAAATTGCCAAATAAAACACAACTTTTTTAAAAGAACCGGCCGTACGCCTGAGCGGGAAGCTCTCTTGTAATCGGCTAATCATTTTAGTAACCTTGGCGACACCAATATCTTCCCACGTGAATGCAAGTAGGTTCACTGCGTGCGATGAAGGTATGATTTTTTATCAAAAGGAATTAATTATAACCCATGGTAGTTCACCAGTATCTTTATAATAAAGTGTTTTAATTGCTAGGTTATTCAAGAAGCAAGAACGAAAAATGAAACGGACTTGTACAACCTGAGTGAGTTCTGCCACAAGGCGAACCTTGTGCTAGAGGCACGCAAAGGGACTGCTGTGCTATGGTATAACCATCATCTTGACAACGAAGGCGAGTGGATGGGACACAGAGATGAGTTTAGCATCCACGGAGGCTGTGCTGTCAAGAAAGGCGTCAAATGGATCGCAAACTTTTGGATTCCTGGACCTTACAAACATTCTGCACACATTCCAAGTGTGTATTCGATCAACGAAAACAGCCATGATGAGAACTAATAACGTAACAGACCTGATGAAACCCAACCTGGGTCCTGGTCGATCGATTCTAGAAACTTTAATGAACCTCATGAAAAATTAAGCCTCCCTTGCGACCTGGTGGAGTTTTGATAAATAATTGGGCGATTATATGATTGATAAACATTTTAAAATAAGAGTATTTTAAAACAAGAATCGGGGTTTTTTTTCATATTTTTCTTTACAATTCTTCGGTCGTGTTGACTGAAGTCTGAGTAGACTGGAACGAGAGTCAGATTTTCGACGGGAAACTAGAAGCGAGTGTGCTTAAGGTTGTGTTCAGGTCCATTCAAGAAAATAAAGATTTATCAATTAACACTAGAATGGTCTTGCCCTAACACTAACCTTGCAAAAAAATTTTTATCAACCTGGTGAAAAATCTTGTGGTCTGGCGAAAAACCTGGAGAAGTTTTAGAATCAACCAGGTCTGATATATGGGGTGTTGTTGCAAAAACCTCGTAACTGAAATAGAGAGTTCTCTGTAAGAAAAGCTAGACGATGAAAGCTGACGGCCATTTCATCAAATGTTAGTTTCTCTGACACTGATTTCATACCAATGTCTTCTGTTTAAAGCAAATTGTTTCTTTTACTGTTTTTTTAATGATTTTATATTTTTCAATATATCTTAAGTTTCATCTTTTTTTTCATACATTTATAATAATATGTATACAAAGTACACATGTAAAAAGTGCAAACGAAAGAGACTATCAGAAGAAACAAAACAAAACTAAACTCAAAAAAATCAGCAAGTCTCTATTTCAAAATTTTGTTTAATTTTTGTAGTTACACATGCATCTAACAGTACATCCAAAAGTTTATTTGTTCGTCGAACAATTTATGCTTCATCGCACATAATCCCCGTAAATATTTGTTCACATAACGAAATTTTAAATTTTAGACGCGATTATAGGGTTTTTTAAGGTTCTTTTACGATACTCGCGCCTACGGTGCGAAAACGTCTACGGCTTCCATTCCCCTCCCCTCCCCACCGAAAACGTATATGTAGAGGTCACAACGCTCATCAAAGTATCGATTTGAAGATTCTATTTTTGATTCGCACATCTCCATTCTAACAGTTTCTGATTTCGGGTTACCGATAACGCTTGCATTATTGACTTGGTTCTTGCGCCGTCGTCTGTTGTATTATTTAACAAATATTTCAAGAACGCGAGATATGAGATGTGAGATAGCAAATAACCAAAGACTTGGCTATAAATCACCTTGTCATATCCAAACGCGAATGGAATATTTGTTTTATTAAATTTCTCGTGTTTCTCAATCCTATCGATACTTGAACAATACTTCCGCTTTACACCACTACACATTCAGTTTCCATATATGGTCAATTCCGTATATGAGCTGATAACCGAGATTAAGGGAACCAATCAGGACGCGGGAAAATTTTTTTGCAACATTCGAGGCTGAAAATTTAATAACAATATTTATTTGGGGTCGGTAGCGTTTCAGTATTAAAAGAAATTATGCTTGTATTCAAAGCCAGTATTTGTTTAATCAATGAGTATGTTTTAACGAAGAAACGTAGACTGCCGGCTTCAAATCCATTAACAGGGTTCGTACACCTTTAGAATTTCAAAAAACCAGGGTTTTCCAGGGCTGTTTTTTTCGTTTTTCCTGGGCTTTTCTAGGATTCTTTAAACCCGGAATGAAAATAATAACGTTCCGAATCACCTGTTTAAACAACGTTTTAGTAGTTAAAATCGTAAAAATTCGTATTATTTATTTTATTGAACTTAATTAATACCGGCATGCAAAAATTAAGTCTGAAATCTTAATTTTTATTTGAAACGAAAAAAAAATGCGTCATTTACCGAATTTAGTTTTTTCAATAAAGTTCTGTGACGTTTTCCAGTGCTTAAGAAAAACTTTTCAGGGCTTTTCCAGGGGCTTCCTTGAAACGAAAAAAAAATGCATCATTTACCGAATTTAGTTTTTTCAATAAAGTTCTGTGACGTTTTCCAGGGCTTAAGAAAAAATTTTCAGGGCTTTTCCAGGGGCTTCCTTGAAACGGAAAAAAATGCATCATTTATCGAATTTAGTTTTTTCAATAAAGTTCTATGAAGTTTTCCAGGGCTTAAGAAAAAATTCTCTGGGCTTTTCCAGGGGCTTCCTTGAAACGAAAAAAAATGCATCATTTATCGAATTTAGTTTTTTCAATAAAGTTCTATGAAGTTTTTCAGGGCTTAAGAAAAATATCTCTGGGCTTTTCCAGGGGCTTCCTTGAAACGAAAAAAAAATGCATCATTTATCGAATTTAGTTTTTTCAATAAAGTTCTATGTAGTTTTCCATGGCTTAAGAAAAAATATTCTGGGCTTTTACAGGGATTTCCAGGGCTTTAAAAATTTTCCAGGGTTTTCCAGGATTTCCTGAGCCCGTACGAACCCTGCATTAAACCTAAAAAACGTTCCTGAATATAAAAACTCAGTCTTTGGTATCCTGCGAGTTCAGCCCTAGTCAGTTTTCAATATCCAACTTCTCCTTACATAACACATACAGAACAAGAGATTTGTTAATGAGAAAATAAGAACTGATCAAGCAAGCGAACTACTGGATGAAATCAAAATTCTCCCAAACTTGTTCAATGGAAAGTATGGGCTCTGGTTTGGAGAATTTAAAACTTCCCTGTCTCAAATAAGCTCCTCCTCCTCTTGAAGGACAGAAAATAAATAAACATCCGCGAAGTTTGAAAAAGCATTTACGGTAGTCATACTGAGAGAAATTCAAGGTACGAGCCAATCGGAGCCCAATGTTTATGATGTACCGTGCTGCAAACGATACTAAATATTGACGAACTTTACACATGCCACTTCTTGCGGTTAAAGTCCCTATCAAGCTTATTTTTTTAAGTTCCAGATGGAAAGTTGAACCCTTTCGTAATGATAATTTTCGAAAATAAAATCTTTTTTCGCCGTTCCTGTTACATTTTTAGACTTGAAGCGTGCAATGATGACGTAGCAGGAGGCACATGACGTAGCACGAGGCATGAAGCAGAGACAATC
>JAOBRD020495757.1:0-17356 GCA_027575215.2 Hydrozoanthus sils | reverse complement strand
GACACCACTATAAAACGGACACCAAATCTTGGTCCCTGCCGCCGTTGTGTTTTCTCAGTAATTTACTGTATTTTAAGTCTCTATAAGACAGACACCTCTATAAAACGGACATCAAATCTTGGTCCCTGTCGTGCATTTTCTCAGTCATTTACTGTATTCTAAGTCTCTATAAAAGGGACACCACTATAAAACGGACACCAAATCTTGGTCCCTGTCGTGCGTTTCCTCAGTTATTTACTGTGTTTTAAGTCTCTATAAAACTGACACCACTATTAAACGGAAACCAAATCTTGGTCCCTGCCGTGCGTTTCCTCAGTCATTTATTGTATTTTAAGTCTCTATAAAACGGACACCACTATAAAACGGACACCAAATCTTGGTCCCTGCCGTGCGTTTCCTCAGTTATTTACTGTGTTTTAAGTCTCTATAAAACGGACACCACTATAAAACGGACACCACTATAAAACTGACACCAAATCTTGGTCCCTGCCGTGCGTTTCCTCAGTCATTTACTGTGTTTTAAGTCTCTATAAAACGGACACCAAATCTTGGTCCCTGCCGTGTTTTTTCTCAGTCATTTACTGTGTTTTAAGTCCCTATAAGACGTAAATTTCTCTAAGACGGACAGGTAAGGCCGGTCCCGAAGGTGTCTGTCTTAGAAAGGTTCAACTGTATATCATCTTAAGACAGCTTGTTTGGTAACAAGAAAAAAGGAATTGATCAATTAAGGTCAATCCATGAAGACACCCACCTGACGCAATCCATTTATTGACACTAAAACACTGGTTACAACTGATTGTGACTACGGCAGGGATTCCTTGGCCCGAGTCTGTGTTTGCTGCTACATACGTTACAGGTACGTCAGCAGTGACCTTGAAGGTGAGGTAGATACCTAGAAAAGAAAATTGACCGTTGGTTTACTCACTAAAATATTGATGCTAGGAAGTAAAAAATAGGTGATATACTTACTTTTAAAGGGTTCCTTCTCTTCTGCAACCTGGAGGTGAGTTATAAGGAAAATGATTGTTATTAGTAAGTAGGGATGTGACACAACAATTCATTGACCAATGAAACTGCAAAGCAAAGATATTATCGAAATGCGATTGACTAAAAGACAAAAGGATTATTGCTGTTCCTTGAATGAACCAATGAGGCTGCGTGACAAAGTACAACGGAAACATGTGATTGGCTGAAAGACAAAAGGTTTACTGCTGCTCCCTGAATGAACCAATGAAACTGCGTGACAATGGCACAAAAGAAACACGTAATCGTCAACAAAGCAATGATAACAAATTTTACAGAGACAAAAAAGGACTGTATCGAGGGTCTGACAGAAGTCCATTCTCTAAGATATGAGCTAATAAAATCAGTAAAAAACAATTCTAGACAGGATAGAAAGAGTACTGAACTTGACAATATAGAGAACTCTGTCCACCTCACCTGCTGGTTGACGGGGAAGCGGGACTGATGAGGTTCCTCTAGAAGCTGGCATGGCGTCTGCCCAAAACTTTTTATCTGCGACTCGACAGCCTAGACCGAAAGACGTAACAAAACACTCGTGTCAAATATGCTATACTGACAGCATAACTGGTATAAAACATCATGAGTATCAAATTTCTTTCCAACACACTAAAAGATTTTGCAAACCTCTCTCATCACTGGGTCCGTGATCGACTCTAGATCAACACTTCCATCGTATGTGAGGTGGAAGAAAACGTTCGTAGCTTTCACAGCTTCCATGCCTGTAATCAATTTAACAGTTTAAAGAGAGTGCAAAATGTTACACGTAATCAACAAATCCCCCCCAAAAACAAAAAAACTAATACTGTTTAAGGAATTCTCGTGTTTCAGTAAAGATCTGTGGTAACGATCGGTGATCACAGACGTATTTACAACGCTCACGAGACTTCTGAAGTGGATTTATTAAGGCAGCAAAATAGTTTATTGAAGACTTGGAATCTAACGACTTTAACTACCACAGTTAGAAAAAACTCAGGGCCCGGTTCCTCAAAGCCCAGATCAATTTATATTATAAGGGATCTTTCTCCTATAGAGGAGGATTTCTGTGGAATTCGTTATAACTGACATTAGAGCGTCCAAATCTAAAGCCGGCTATTTTCAAAGGAAAACTAGTTAAAATTAGGCAAGTAAACTGTTGACTTTATTTTCTTTTTTTATTACATGTGCACATATTTAATGACTTTTACAGTATTTACTTCTTTTTTTATACGGCTTTCATGCAAAGAAGTTTTGTCACTCATGAAACTACCGTATCCAAATAAAAGTGAATCAATCAATTTAACCCTGATTAAAACAAGATTCAAACAATAATTTCTTCATAAGTAAAGCTTTGTTATGCTTAGTAATTTACAAATAAAACAAACAGGTCAGTCCAAAAAATTCAGCACAAAGCAAGCTCCACAAGGTATGAAACAGAATCTTGGGTTAAAAAATTAACCCTGGGTTAGAACTAATCGGGTTTGAGGAACTGGGCCCAGATGAGTAGATACTGTTATACCTCTTTGTTTGAATCCAAATATTAAATCAATCCAGTCGTGCAAATGTCTCGACACGTGATCAGACTCCAAAGCCTGAAATTCGAAAGTAAAAGAATAAAGGAATATTTCGGTAGAACTAAGGTGTAATGGATGGGATGGGGGGAGATGGGGGGGCAATGTGTGGGTGTGGTTGCAGGAGAGGAGGTAGACTTTCCTGATACTAAAATAACAAATGTCACTAGACCAGTATGAAGGTTTCGGTCCTTGTTATTTATGAGTCAAATAATATTTGATTGGTGAATTTTTTTGTCTAAGGTTCGTATTTCGATTTGCAATGGTTTGCTTGTAATTTTTAACTCTGCTGAAATACGCCTATATTAAACGGCAAGTTTCATCATTCACCCCTTAATGGGCTATCCCGTGAAGGGCTTTTGTTGTTTTTGTCTAAAATATTTGTCAAGCACTTAGGCTTTTTAAAATCCCCGCCCCTATCCGTTATTAATGTGACGTAAAAATCAAAACTAATGCTTCTCACTTACCGCTCTGTGGAGCATGATAAATTGCTCAGGAGAGGAAGCCCATCGCGGGAGTTCAACGTCATCGATGACTGTTCCGTCGTCATCAACGCCAAAGGTAAACTAGAAACAAAAAATATACAGGAACTTCATTTCGAAAAAGTCCGAGTTAAAAGATAAGCCGGTGCGGGAGTTTGTAGGAGACTATTACGCATTTTCACACTCATGCGCAGTGCGTATATCCCACTGTTTTGGCGGGCCACGGGTCTTACAAATGTCACCGAATTCTGTCGCCCGGACAAAACAATGGGAAATAAACACTGCAAATCATTATGAGTGACTGTACAAACGCAAAAACAATTTTATATCTCGGAAACCATAACATTTGTAAGACCTGAGGCCTGCCAAATTAGTGGGATATACGCACTGCGCATGAGTGTGAAAATGCCTTACTGGGGCTGAAGCAGAAAAGATAAGGCTGTAACTCTCTTGAAGCTTGAGGCCCTGGGTTGCATCCCTAGCTTGTCAAGTATTGATTATTTCCGCGGCTCAGGGTCTTAAAGCCGTTGGTGCCAGCCGTTGGTCTTCGTCAAAGAAGGGTTGGTTGATACCGGTAAATAAGTTAAGTGCGGGTGTTTGTTGGAGACTTTTGGGGGGGAGACGAAACAGAAGCTGCTTTTAAAATGTAATTCTTTCCTCAAAATAAACAAAAGCGAAAAGCCAAGCAAACTGCGCTGTAAGTGGTGGCATAAAACGTACCCGACTGCTGTTGACAAACATCTCTGGAAGGTAGAACAACTCTGGTATCAGTTCCTGTAAGCAGAATATGTTCAGGTGTCAAACTGCTACTGAAACGAAATCTTCAAACTAGTTTAAAATCTCTGAAATTTAAGTTTGACTCGTATAACTTCCGCTGGGACACTTGAAACTGGTTTTAAAAAGAAATTTAGCGGAAAATTTACAAAGACAAAATGCCTATTTTAGCGCAAAAGCTGCGAACACTTTTTCAGCTCATTAGATATGTGTGATGTCACAAGGTTTGAAAGCAAGGAGATTAATCTTACTTTCCCGGTCCAATTCAGATGATCATGGCGAAGTTTGCATAGCTGAGGCCCCAGTGTTTGAGCAAAAAACTCACCATTGCGCTGTAAACGCTAGTATAGAGCAGTTTGAAGTCCTTTCAAACCATGTGACGTCGTAAATCGCCGTCGTCTGTTTTGAATTTTGTTCGCACTGAATGTACTATTTTGAAAGCTTATTTCACAGACTTAAAATGGCCAGGTAAGAACTTTTATCCATTTACAGTTGAATAGAAGTGTTGGAAAAGCCCTTAGAGCTATAAAAGTACCAATGACAAAATGGCTTAAGCAGCACTTTAGCGATGGAACAGTTTGTTTCACAACATTTAATTTAGTACTAAAAATAAATCTATCGAACATGTTTTGATTTGATTTCGTTTGATTCTATTTGAGGTTTCTGACACAAAGAGTCACTATACACACAACACGATTCGAGGTTTCCTTTGAGGTTCGCCATCCAGGACATTCGTTATGTTAGTACGTTTTCAAATATGAAAAACTTTGTTGTAATGAACCTCCTTCTGGTAAGCACGCCATTTAACCTCAGGCTGTTAAACTGATTGCAGCAAGTATAACAGACGAAGTGAAAGAACGAAGAAAGACTCAACACTTTCATTAGCTTCAATTACTTTACAAGGTGCTTTACAATCTGTTTATTTTGGAAACCTTTACCAAACTAATACTTTATGATATTTTTTAAAACATTATAGGATTAAAGTCTTGCAAACTTGCACCAAATTTTTGTGAGATTATTAGAGAATAAATTTGATTGGAAGGGATTCAAAAATTCTTCAGAACTTCAACTCAAACACTGGAAGTATTGACGCATTATGGGTAGTGATCGGGGGTCATTAAAAAGAACCTCGAAAATTAATCGGAGGTTTAGAGGGGCTCGGTCCAAGTGTACCTTACCTTTACATCTGAGGTATCTCGTTGACAGTTGTTCCAGGATCGTACCAGTGAACAAAAGGTGCGGCCTGGATGATCAAATTTTCCTCCCTGCAGGTTCAAGAACTGGGTCGCAAATGGCTCCTATAAAAAAAAACAAAAACCGCTGCTCTTACTTCGTGAACCGGCCAAAAGCGTTGTGCACTAGTAAAGAGTAAAGTAAAGTGGTGCATTTATATAGCGCCCTTTCCATGCATGTACATGCTTAAGAGCACTTTACAATGATCAGTTTACTCCCAGCAGACCGGAAGCATATAAAGGCGCAATAGGCAACCACTTCAAAGCGGTCTATATATGGCGATACTCGTTTTATCCACCCCGGAGGGATGGAAAGCTGAGTCGACTTTAGCTAAAAAGAGAGTCGTCCAAATATTCAACCCTCGACCAGGCCGGGGATTAAACCGGGGACCGCAGGATAGAGAGGCAGAGATCTTACCACTGCGCCAACCCCTACACTAATGACGTCATGAATCAGACAAACAAACCAGCTATCATAGAATCAACAGCGGCTGATGCAATATTTGTAACCGAACATAATATTTAAAACTTAATGATTAACCATTCGTACCAACGAATGTATAAAGGTGCAACTCATTGTGGGTCTCTATGCAAACTGCACTATTGTTTGTCTCTAACATGCCATTGATTGTCATGTTATTCAATTGATTTTCTATTGGTGTCAATGATCTTTCTTTCGCAAAATATATATATAAGTATACTTGTTACCTTTAACTGTCCAAAGGTTGAATTGTTCGTCCGTTAATGCTACTGAATGTTGGTACAACGCAAATAGCGTTATTGAAAGTTCGTTCGCGTTAATGAAGTTTATGAAAGGCTTATGAACGTTTATTCGCCGCATAGTTTCAACTATTGACGTAAATGAATGTATATTTTGCGTAAATGAGCAGCAAAAGATTCATTACATTTTTTGTAGATAAAGGTTTCTTTGTTTTATGACTCGAAGGTGTTTGGATTTGAATAGGTTTGTTTATAAATATCCGCCGGTTGGTGTAATGGCTTTTAATTCGTAATCTAATTGGCAAAAACTACGGAGTTGAATGAAAAGCTATGCATAGTAATTTGCGTGCTTGTTTACAATCACTTACCACTCTAACCAGCCACGCCAGTGTAAAACCAGAAGTGGAGTAGTGAGTGCCGTAATGAAATGGCGGAATGTCATCATTTTCATCCCACGAGGCGTATCTTTCAATGAACTGCGCATGTCTGTGTGGGTTGAGTGCCCCAACCGGCTACAATGAAGAACAATGCCTATCGTCACTGCACAAAAGCTTTTTAGCTCTCAAGTAAAATAATTCTTACCAAATTATCCATAACCTGCTGACAGCTCTAGAAGAAAGCATAAGATGAATAGAATTTTGTTGAAGATCATCTGAACTTAATATTCAACTTAAAAGGTGTGGAAACGGTAAGGTTTATATTTCGGTTTAATGTTGAACTATTCTCACTGAAAACGATAGGAATTTACAAAGATGTTGATAGTTAAGTATACCTAAGGAGACAGTAAGATAAGAACAATAGCAGTTCCTTAGAGGCCTTAATTATATTGTTTAGTTTAGGTGTCAAGGTCTTTACGAATAGGGATTCCAAAAAAACAAAGTTCATTAAAATGCGGGTTTATCACCAATACAGAGGTGTTTTGGTTTAACATTAAACCGAAATATAAACATCTCCACATCTTCTAACTTAAGTTGAGATGTTCTTCATCGGAATACTTTTTATCTTACTAAATTAGTCTCAATAAAAAAAACCGGCAGTGTGTCGGTGTGTAGGCAGAATGGCTGAGTCTTTTTTCTAGGTCTGAAGTAACTTCACTAACCTTTGATAAATCTCTGTAGTTCTTCGGATCATTGAGATCAAGGGATTCTGACTCAAAGTTAGTGATCACCCAGGGGAAGACTGGGTACTGGTTAAGGTCACAATACGTTCGGCCTAAAAACAATAAAGTGAGCGAGGTGTTTTAAGGGTTGGCTGTTTATTTTTTGTGAATGGGTGCGAGGAAGCGAGAGATGATCTCTTTTCTGCAGAGTATATAGTGGAAAGAGAAGTTCTCTTCTAGGGGCATAAAAAAACAAGTATTTTTCACCTTTTTAAGTATACAATTTATGAAGGCATTCTATGCAAGTTTTTCCGGTAATGAAAAATTGCTTGGGGCTGCATTAGAAATTTCTCCTTCAATCACCTCAACACTGAGGAGAAGGTGCAGGCTTTGCTTTAACATCTGCAATTGGTTAGGCCTTCACGTCTTCTCGGACAAGGGCGTTAAACCGTAGGTCCCGGGTGACAGACCTCGATGGGGGCCTCGAGTCCTAATGCCTGTTCGCCCGTGACTCCTTGAGTCAAAATAACATAAAAACAAAACAAAACACACTCTACACACACATACCCACACAATCAAAATGGTTCGCCCCTAAAGATTATATCTACAGGGGTTAATTGATTTCCTGATTAAAACGAATACATAAAATCCCGGAAAACTCATTATACACTAATATAAGATACCTGCAATGGTGTTCAGGAACATCAAATACTGGAAATTTGACACCTCCCGGCGTTGCCATCGCGATGTCATGTTGGACTTGTAGAACAGCTGTTTTGGCGAGTACAGAGAGGCCGCTCTGCATTATGGGAGAATAAATTATTGTTACAATCAAAAGTTGAAATTTTGGCCATTGAAAAACTTTGTAACATTAAAGCATCAGATATCACTTTTCTTTGGGTAGAGGATATCGTTGTTTTTCGGAATTCAATTGTATCGTAAAGAAAACTTAAGATTAGTGAAATCGTCAAAACTCTCATTTTTAATGCAATTTTTGTCAAGCAGGCTAAATTTCCTTGACCCTACCTGGTCAGCGGTATCCCATAGCAGGGTCCAACCCCCACACAGGGGAGGGCTCGAACGACTTTTTTGACGGTTTGTTGATCAGCAAACTTGAACATCACCGAAGCTAAAACCAAAGTTGATGAGAGATCAGTTTAAAATCTGGACAACCTCAACCAGTTCAATTACCGATAGGTCTATCACAATCGATGCCACCTTAGGTTTCTGGGGCACCAAGCAGATGAGATGGCCAAACTTAATTGACGGGATGATGCTCAGACGAAGGGCTAACGCTCAAAACGTCAGCTTTTCCCATCATCTCACGACGACGATAATTTATTCATCACATAATATTATTAGTTTGTATTACTCGCCGACGCATTCAATAATTTTTTTAAAAACTATATACCCAAAGTTTAATTCACGGGAGACTACTACAACGGTGTAGTGGTCAAGGACAGAAAACTGTACTTAATTCCTATGGCTAGCGCTAGAGGGGACTGAAGAAAACTGGCAATGTTTTCGTTAACGATAGGTATTTTGAATGTTTCTTTGAATTAGTTATTGTCAATGTTTACCGTAACATGAAGTTGTCTGTTTTAGTTCTGTCCAGCATTGTACACTGAAACAGATTCAAAGTTTGTCTACACTGACCCGGCTTTACTAAATAAACATCCTTTCCAAACCAAACAGGAACAAACTATTGGCCTTCGTTCCTAAGCAACCCCTGGTTGTCAGTTTCATAATATTTTACTTGTAAAAACGTCTAAAAATTAGGCCGAAATGGTTTTTTTTTAACTTTTTTATAAATGCTTTTTCGACCGTGTGGTCATTCTTTAGCAGCACTTGAGTTAGCACAAATTCACTTGTTTTAGCTTCTATATAAGCAATTCCAGAGGGGAAGAGTTTTGGAGTAAAAGAATGTACTTGTTGTTTAAAAATGTTAGTTTCCCCTGTGATGAATATGCCCTCCTTTATTTTCCTTCTGAAGGTGTTGAATTCATTGGATATAATTTCCCATTTGTAGTGATGTTTTGGGTTCCTTAACGGTCTTTATCATAGCATGATCCAGCCTTCTTATGAGATCTTTTGAGCAAAAAATGCTACATGTTTAATCCAAGACACCAAAGCAATGAAGCCCTAACACAGTGGCGTAGTTGAAACCTTTTTAACATGTGAGTGGCCCTGATTTTGTTTGTTGATGTTAACAACTGTTTGTTACAAAACCGGAAGCACTTTCACTTGTGCTATCACGATTCGTAAAGGCTATATCGTGGGTAAAAGAAGTGTAAGTACTTGTGTTATAGTTGGAGACAGACTGGGCTTGAAATAAAAAAAAGAGAAATAAGAATACCAATACTTGTAGCTTTGCGCATGGATAAACAACAAATAACACAGCAGTACTTACTTCCGCTGGATACAAAAACTTCTACGGCGCAATTTTGCAACAGGTAACGACGGGCAAAAACGGCCTTTATCTGGTCTATCGGCCATTTACCATGGAGACAGTCCATATACACCAGCACCTGAGGAAATGAACATTGTGTTATATTTACCTGGAATAATATCAAAATAAAGTAGAATTGAAACCACTTTACATGTTAAAACTTAATGTGCAGTCTTAAAAACCAGTTTCTTAAATCTGTAGCCAGAACCTAAAAAGACGACCATAACATAGCATAGAAACGTAATGCGACGAGACAATCAGTAACGCTACCAAATGTATGGTAACGCAGCGAATTGTAACGCAACGTAACGCAGCGAATTGTAATGAAGCTTAACGTGATACAACATTAAAAGAAAGGAATTAAGCAATGCAGTCGCAAACTTAATTTGCAATTGCATTGCGCAACTCCTTTCTCTGAATATTATCCCGTTAAGCTTTGTTACAATTCGCTGCGTTACGTTACGTAAGAATTCGCTGCCGGTAATATCTCTCTCCTAAATCTTGAGCTAAAACCTTATCCAGCTTTGTCCCTAAACATAACCTCAAAGAGGGATAGACGAGTAATCAGTCTTGGAAAAGACACGCCTTCTCTCAGGACTCTAAACCTTGAGCTAAAACTTTATCCAGCTTTGACTCTAAACCTAAACCCAAGGAGAGATAGATGAGTAATTCTTGGTTTCTCCACCTATCCCTTCCCTATAACGGTTCAAGTTCAAACGGAGACCTCTCCACCTCAATACAAACCCTAAACCAAAGAAACTCGTGAGTAATACATCATGCCAAGGGGATGTCAACAGACAAGGTTGACACAAAAGACCTGACTTCAAAAATATGCGTCTACGCTCTATCGTTTTCACTCTTCTTTAACTATCTGGCAAGCTAGGGTTTGATGCAATAAGCGGCTAAACAAGGATGTATCGCCTTTGAATACACCTTCACACACAAAGTCATAAAAAATGGACAGAAAAATCAGGTTATCAAAGCAAATTTCCATGCGTAATGCACGAGACTTGCTAAAACTGAGTTCAAGGAAAATGCAAATAGTGGTTTACTTTATAACAGTAACGAATTCAATTATAGTGAATATATCTGAATATTAAACAAAACATCCGAAAGAAGAAAGATATGTCGTGTCATCAAGTCTTAAAACTTTTTATGCCTGTGTTTTCGGACAGGGAATATTAAACTAGACTTCGCTCTTTCGTGTTTCGATTTTCCAATATAAATATGCCAAAATCTGAAGTATATATAAAGAGAAAAAAGCAAGCAAGAAAGTAAACGACACAAAGTTTTCGTAAAACAAAACTAACGTCGACTTATGAATTTTCAGTACAACTACAAACCATAATACGATGGAGACACACTATAAAGATATCATTAAGATAATTCAGGTAACAATTTCCGACACAATGAGACATGCGATAACTTTTTTCCGCTTGATGAGTCAGTTCATTAACTACTTTAATTACTCGAGGCCTGACCCGGGCAGCTTTAATCGCGAACAAGTTTATTTGACTGTCGGACGCTTTTGAAGCCTTCATGCATGTGACGTCAAACAAAACCAATCTATTTAACATATCTTTGTAATTACACTGCCCGCTAAGCTGTTATGGTTGTTTGTGTCTTGTAATGCAAGTTGGAAATTAACTTTTTAACCGACGAGGGCTTGTTGAAGTTTTGAAAGGCTCCTCGTTGAGTTTTGCCAACTGTGGTGTTTATAACTTTTGACGACGAGGTTCCGCGTCAGAATAAGCTCGAGCATTTTGATATCAATAAAACGAATCAAGGCTCTAAGCGTGGCAGAAAAAAAATAACGGTTTTTAACGGGCAGCAAAGTTGCAGTTTTGTGCCCTATACAAACCAGCGGGGTTAATATCTCTCAAAAACAAAGCTTCAGCCGGCCAGTCTGTCTAACAGTTTTTCAAAGTGATTTTTGATACGCAATTTACAACGCTTTTAAGCACTTAAGAGAGTTTTGTATGATAATGGTACCGAGACACTTGCAAGCTGTTTCAAGTTAATATTGAACTGGCGTCATGAAAATTTCTGGCTACGCTGACGAATTTGCATTTTGCCTCAGCACGCTGGCGGGCCCACCGCGAAGCCAACGACGAATACACGATGTGACATTTGTCTGTTAAAGCTTTCTGCGATTTACGAGGCTTTGTTACACAAAAGACGGGTATATATTAGACTACTGCAGGGTTTATCGGCTTTCTTACACTCTCACGCCTATTACTAAAGCTGCTAAAAGGGGTGTTGATGTTTTTATTAATGATTCCGTTAATAAATGTGAGTTTCACAACTGATTTTTTCCATTCGCAGATCAAGTCGTATAAGGTGGAGAATAAGTTGTGGCCAAATATTCCAAATTACATTACTGCGGAAAATTAACAGAACACTAATTTTCCCTTTCGGCAGAAATTTTCTAAAATAATTGTTATTCAGATTGTATTCGTCTTTATTGCCGCGCTTATTTAGCGACAATTTATTGCATCGCAGAACCGACACTGACAAATCATTTTTAACACAAGAAACCCAGGTTTATTAAAAGAATAATCAGCCGAGAAGCCGGCCGCAAATAAGTTCTTCAGACGTTTTAATTCGTATCAATATGATGGCTTAAATATCACTCAAGTATATTTCTAGAAAACACACTACTCAACAGTTTCAAAATAGCCTCTCAGTATTGCGAATGAAAACTAAATTAATTCTTTTGGTGAAAAAAGTGATGAAAGTTTCAATATATATCGCAATAAAACCCAAACGGTAGGCGGTCTTTGTTTATAAAGTCTAATAAAATAAGCAAACTGATCGGTTCGTGTGAGAGATGAGACACAAACGGCCGGTAAAAGTTGCCGCTCGCCCCGTTCAACGAGACCTGTTTATTTGAAAATGAATCAACTGGAGTCGAGAACACGAACCATTGGATGTATTCTGACCGTTAAAAACGCAAATGAACTAGCAACCGAGCAGTATTGTAAACACCAAGAACTGGAAAGTAAGCTCCTTGAAATTTCAGTTTTGCAATGTCTCGATGGCGCGGAGTCTCTTCTACTCATTGTTAAACAGATTAATCGGTGTTGACAACTTCAATTGGACGGACCACAAGTAGTTTAGTCGTTAGCCGGAAAGACTCACTTCATCTCTTGATATCAGCTCTCGAACAAAGACTTTGCATAGACATGTAATTTAGCTCTTTTGAATGAAGGTGATAGCGGTTTGGTGAGAGATTTTTTCCACCGGTTCTCTCTGTAGCAACTAACGATTTCTATGGCATTTGTAGCTGAACGCCATAACAACATGAAAAAGTTTCTCAACAGTCGAGTCCACCGCAGGAAAAGTGAAGTCTACCATGCAATAACAAATGTTTTTAAAGTTATCTCTGAGGTTCTTAAACATGTGGAGACATTAGAACCGAGATTTATCTCTTCTCTAAAGCAGGTTGACGGCCGCTATCAAGGAATTCAGGTCCTCTCTCCCCAGAGCTTCGAAGTCCACCTGTATCTGAACCAAATGGGGGTTTTTAACTTTATTGACGAAGGATGCCCCCCAGGTTGTGCCATGCTCAAGTTAAGCGACGAAAGAAAGCGATCCATGTCTCTGTGGACCGAGTTTATCACAGCTTCCGGATACCTCTCTGCTAGAAAAATGCGTTCCCGAGTTACAAGTCTGGTTTGCGAGGCCATCCGTAGGGCGAGCCTCAACGAGCAAGTCAAGTCTGATACGGCAGATGGAAGTAATAATGCTAGACTCACAATTAATAGCTACTACACTGTTGAACTAATACCGGCTTTCCGTTGTGGATCGATCTGGCCACAGAACACTTGCTCCTGGCCTTATAACACTATGGTGTGGCCTACAGAGCCCGTCGTAGCTAACGTAAAATCACGAGGGTTCGACTTGATTGCAGTCGATAATTACCCAACCAACAAACCAGTCAATACCGAAGGGGACGCATGGGTTTTATCATTTTCTGAAGCAGAGGAAATGCTACTTTCTGGCGGATGCCGAAAACTTTGTGTCAGTCTACTTAAAGCTCTTGCTGATAAACATTTTGATCTACCGGGGCAACCTATTCGATATTTGGAACTCAAGGCTTTAGTCTTGTTTGAATGTGAAAAACACCCGCGCGAGAGCGAATGGTGTGAGGCTGCACTCCTGGATCGTATCAATGGCATTTTACTTCAGCTTGTTTCTTGCTTGCAGTGTCGAAAATGTCCGCACTTTTTCCTTAAAGGAGTTGACTTGTTCGAAACGAAATCAAAGCAAGCTTTGGACGATGCTGCAAAGCAGGCATGGTCGTTAGCGAGGGAGATCGCAACTAACCCCAAAGGATTTGAAAATCTATGAGGTTCAGAACTTGTGCACATCAAACTGTTGTTTCGTGTTGTCGTTTATCGACGGTTTAAAAATCGTTTGTGTACAAGTAGACTAAGAACTCCAAAAGTGCTGTAATAGAATGAATGCTTTAGTTTCAGAATTCAATTTATATTTCAAGAAAAGGTAAGGTTGTTGTTCTCTAAGAACATGTTAGCAAATATCAATTCAGCATAAAGAACTCAAAGAGTTTGTGGAGAAGATACTCGAACATGCTAAATGATACTGTCAGTTTGATAGTGGTTTATAATCTTGCCAGCATGTAAGAGGCATTGTATTTATAAAAGTAAATGTAAAAGTAAATTATATTAGATACAAACCAACAAGACGTGAATCGATTGAGATCGCTATTTGATCAAAGCTGTGGGGCAGAACCCGACAGTTAACCTATGCATAAACATTGCGGTTACTGACACCCACTCTATTGTTTTCGTCATTATACTGTGAACCTCTCATTTCTTTCCACCCAAGGCGTTTTTCATTTCTCTAGATAACTCAATCTCTCGTGGCACAAATCCACCAATTTTCCGACTCTTTTTTACATATAATGCGCGAGAGTAACAAGTATTCCAAAGTCTTGTATGGTCTTTGAAAATGCAAGACTTGTGTTAAGCAAAGGTCTTAGCACCCAAACGTTCAAAATGAGGCTTTCTTGTTATATAAGCGGAGAAAAAATGACATCAAACAGGCCATTTATCAATACTCCACAATCTATACAATATAAAATGCAATTGAGTAATCTAAACCAGTTATCCATTCAGAATTTCTCATGCATGGTTTCAATACTTTAAATTTTCACAGTAAAATAAAAGTTCACCAAGCGTTGCTCAACAATTTCCAAAGTTGTTATAGCATAATGTTCCATTTGTTAGAAACAACAGTCAAACCTTCAGATTTTTAATTAAAAAAGCCACACCCAGCTTCTATTATGATTTTTCAAATTATTAAGGCTAGGGTAATAACAACTTTTTTTACCCATCTTCTAATTTTCAACAGTGAAAAGTCTCACTGCCACTCAAGAAATAAAGTTGTCAACTGAAGTCAAGACCACAGTCTTTTTCAAAATTAACCCTCACAAAGTTAACAATCCTAGATAAGATTTTAGCAGCAAACTGCATGAATAGCTTTTTAAGTCAGCCTTGAGATAAAAAGGCAACTACTGATTTTTCTGATCATTTGAAAATGAACAATGAACTCTGATTTACTGCCAAACAATTTCTATTTTAATTTAAATTTACAAGATGCAAAATGAAAATCTCTGGCTTTTAGTTATTTACTGAAAGAGTGGTACATTGTTTGTATTTAAAGATCGTGCTAAGATACAACTGTTTATAACCTCAGTCATCGGTTCTTTCTTAAAAAACCACCGCAAAGTTGAGAGTAAGAAGGCAAATGTGAGATGTCTTCTTAAAACAAAAGAATATTCAGTCGAAGAGGAAAGACAGTTACAAACGATCAAAGTTTAAGGTCTGACTGGTGCAAGAAGAGGGGCAGTTCGGTCGCAGCACTGTCGGTTTAACAGTAAGATGACCTCCTTCTCTAAGATTAACACTCCTATATTGGAATCATCAAATCTAAACTGGAAATAAGTAACTCCAACTTGCTTTACCTCAAAAAGTTTTCACAAAGCCCTTTCATACTCAAGAATAACTCGCTAAGGGCTGCCATCTTTGACAGTTTATCACGATCCTGTGAATGTTCACAATGGGCGCAAAATACAGTTTATGTAGATGGTGTAATGACTCTGTTTTAGCTATCTAGCAACCTGTACTTTTATTGTCTCCTTGCTCAGAGATTTTCCAAAGAATGAAACATAATAGCGGTTTATTTATGTTAAATAAACAAAGTTTTGCGTTGAATGATTCTCGTTTTTTCTACAGAAACTACACCTTCTTGTCATGCCTTGACACTTCCACATTTTGGTATTAAATTTCTAGTATTCTACAACCATTGCAATAAAATGGCAATTTATATAAAACTCCAGACTCATTTGATTGGAACTGCTATGAGTAAACAGGACTTAAGGACAAGAAACTGGTAAATGTTAGAAACTAAAATACCTAAAAATAGCGAAAAAAGAAAATGCTCTATCTCTTCAGTAGTAAAGTCCAACTTAGAATAAATATGTTGAAGTTCTATCTTATCACAGGTGGGGCTAAAACAATATTGGTCAAATTTAGCTTGGTTTTTGGTTAGAAACAAAGGGAAAAATTGAGTCTAAAAAATAAGTTGATACTAAGATAATATAAATGGCTCAGCTCTCGGCTTCGCAACAGTGAAATGTCGTAAATTTGTACTACTCCATGACTGAAATTGGTGAGTATTTTGTGGAGGAAGAAACTTTGCCAAAGTTCTTTTGTTTTTGTACTTTATTAGTAATAACTCCTCGATATTCTTACATGTAAAGAGAAAAAATTCAATGGGTTTGCTTTGGCGTTGCTTCACTAATAATTATTTAATTTCGTGAGTATCTCAACATTGCAATGATTTCATTTCTGAAATTTTAGACAGCACAAGCTTCGTTTCGTTTTCTCTTTCTTGATTTCAATGAAGGATAATTCAATATCAACAAAATTCAATGTAATCTCATCGAAACTCAAAAATATTGAAAAAATGCCGTAACTCTGACTGAATACAAAACAAAATTTGCATCTAACTTATAAAAAATATCTTGGGTAGCGCAGAAACAAGAAATATTTCATTCGTTTTATTCGATACAATCGACGATCATTTATAGAAATTTAACTATACACAATAAAAACCATTTCATTTGAAAAACAAAGCAAATTTACTCAAACGGAGACACTTTTACGAAAAGTGTGTTTGCAATTTAGGTATAAAATAAAAGCGAAAATCTATTTGACAACTAATGTCATCAGAATAAAAACTATACAAAACAATTGCTTGGTCTTTGTTATAGCTTTGAACTGCAGATCTACAGCAGCCGTGCCGGCCTGAACAGAGCCTTTGAGTTTTAATTTAGATATTAAGTTTAAATAGCACCTCAACCCGGCCTTTCAAAAGTTTTATACAATCTAGCCATTGACTTAACTTGGAAACAGAGTGGTTTGTGAGTTAAAAAAGGACGAGAGACTCTGTTGAACAAAGAGGACTAAAAATCATCCTGAAAAGAATGAGATCGAATCCTTCTTTGTTCTTATCTTCACTTAAGTTCCAAAGACTTATCGCTATCGTTAGGTAAACGAAACCATTTGACAGCTAATATAAACTCAAACAGTGATATATGTAGATGAAAAAAGACCAAACTATAATGAGACAGTCACTTTGCCACGTGTTCCAATAATTAAAAGCAAGCATGAAACACTAAGTTCTACACAAAACGATCCATCAAACATCTCCCTAAAAATAGAGAAAGCTTGGAAAACATCGGCGAGAAGCGACCCAACCGAAAAATTTTAAATAACATAATATTGCAGCAACATACGAAATAAAAAAATATTAAGCAGTTGTCTTAAAATAACAATTACAAATTACACGGGTTGTAGCAAAGATTATATTTTCGTTCATTTCGGGGTAGCCACCAGAAATGTTACGCCGTCCAGAAAAAAAAAAAAAATAGACTTCTTTGTTTTTATTCCAATGGGCAAGCTTACTTGAACTAGTATCAAAAATTGTATCGAAGTTATTTT
>JAOBRD020495648.1:0-17360 GCA_027575215.2 Hydrozoanthus sils | reverse complement strand
TTATTATTATAATGGCACATTGGAGTTGATGCCTCATTTTAACTTTATTGAAGCAATATTCAATCTGTGACTTTGCTTGTTTTATGGTTGTGGTTATCACATAAGAACGTTGGATTGAATAACAGTTGCAAAACCTTGTAAGTCATGCAAATTTCCTAAAACGAAGCGGTAGGTTGAATAGTGTTTCATTGGATTAAAAGTGAGGCATTTTGGTCAAATACGTCAATTTAAAATATAGTTTTGTCCTTTGTTTTGATTGATTTTTCGATCAATGTACTTGTTTTGAAATCAATTTTAGAAAAAAAAAATGGCTTCACTTTTCGAGCTCTCCCTCTCGAAGCCACCGTTGTTTTTGAAAATAGTTTTGGTGAACGGCAAATCAAACAACCTGTTTTTGTGTCAAATGACTAAAAATGTGTCCTCGGCTCCGGAGTATTGCTCGCTTTTTGAACACGTTTTGGCTTAAAACCAGCAGCATTAGTAACAAAATGGTAACTTAAATCTTATTCACTAAATATCACCCTTTTAGAAATTTAACCTCCACAAACATTAGTTCGAATAAGGTAAGTCTTTGCACTTCACACAAGGAGGTTCGCCTCCGGGGGGACCTGGACACGATGCGTCGTACGGGATGTTGTTGGTTTCGACACACGCCTTGTCCTTAGGATCGCAGACCCCTAGCCAATGAAGGCCATTTTGGGGAACCGGCTGTAGGCATTTATTGTGTCGGTTGAAGTTTATCTCCAAGGGTAGATAGTCCGCAGCAATTAGTCCATTCCTATCAAAATAAGGTTTTAAGTAAAGGCCAAAAGGGGATTCTCATATACTTTAAATGTACAGGCATATTGGGAGTTAAGCGAGAACTTGACGCTAAATTTGCAAATAAGAGAGGGTAGCCTGTGTTTATGGCACTCAACAGAGCGAAACCGCTCTTCCGATGAGCGGGAACAGTAGTTTATTTTGATGTTATCAAGTATGTGCATTCTTTCTGAAATGATCAAAAACTTTCTACCTTAACTTATCTTGTTTTATTAACAAGCATTTTTTTAAAAATTTTGGCAAACCTTGCTCACTAAGTCCACGATTACGCAAAAGATTATGCCGATCTGTACATTTCTATCCACTAAAATTGTCCATAAAAAGTATATCGTGAGAATCTGCAAACCTAAAACTTGACTAACAGTGTTGTTCGAACAAGGAAGAGTTTTACCAACTGTTACCTTCCCTGAGTTTCTTTTAGCGGTGTAAGGTTCGCAATGCATTGTGGTAAATAGACAGCCGCAAAAATCAGTTAGCTCGTGACGATGTGTATAGCGTTCTTCAAAAACCCAAATCAAAAGTGCTTCAACCTTTATATTTCCTCAGCGTTTCTCGTGTATTCTCTCTTCATTGATAATGGGGTTAGAGACAACAGATGTAGGTTTCTATAAACAAAACTATTTGCGTGTCTGCAGAAATTTTTAAAAAGACCTCGCACACATAAAGGGCTTAATAAAATACAGGTAGTACTGTAAGTTAGGATTAATGTCCAAGATAACCTACTTTGTGATATTCAGTCTGTAAATCCTCGCAAATTTTGTCGGTCCTCGTTCTTGTGTTGCCTCGTTTTCATACTTTTTAATTGTGTCTTCAGTGAGTTGATCGAGTCCTTTACGATAAAATTTCTGCATGGGTGATAAGTATGGTAGCCGTTGAGCAAGACTGGGCTATAGATTATAGATTCACAGAGCTTTTAACTGTGGTTAGGTTTGTTTAATACTGGCTAGAGTGCCATTTAGAACAGATTAAACTACTAAGTATAGTAAGAATTTAAAGTCTTAAGGATGATTTAATATTCTTTCAAGCTTGCGATACTGGGCTTCTACGAATGTTATGGAGTTTAGATAATGTGAGGGAATTACGCTGGTGAGCATCTACCAAACGTAACTCATTCTTAGAACACAACTACAAAAAAACCGGAAATGCGATGGCGAATTTATGTGGTATATAGGATGCTATAACACCTCCCCCGCTCCCTCATTCCCTCCAGCTCCCCCCGATCTTTCCCTCGGTCATCAACTAAAGCTGAACTGCGTCAACCTGCCACCCACACTGTCTCTTGAAAAACCCATGTAGGACTTCACGTGATGGAGCTCATCAGAGCTAGACGGGACGTAAATAATGCCCTTAGCACCCTTAGAGGTTTGTTCATTAGCAAAAAGCGTAATTCGTCGAAACCGCATATTTCGCAGCTCGCTTGTGTTTCTTATTCATTTGCCACTGCTGTACTAGTGTTGTTTTAGTTTCCTTCTGTTTGGAACAAAAATTAACAAAAATTTCATTCTGAAGTGATTAGTTGTTCTGTTCTTATGTTCATGAAACAGTTTAACACATGAATAGTCCACTTGTTTCGTGCCATGTCTCTTCGGAAGTTGAGTGACAACTGAAGGTGATCATCGCCTGGCACAGGCCCTTTCATAGTGCGGTTTCTTGTTTAGCTATTTTTTATGTATAGTGAATTAAAAAATCTCAAAATTAGAAGAGTGCTTGATGGCTTGGCCAGAACTCTCTGATGACGGAGCTAAACACTCCAAAAGTTCTGAGTTAGGGTTTTGTTTTACGTGCTAACAAAGTATAACTTTTTAAATTTTTAACAATATTTTTATAAATAAACAATGTGCAATACATGCTTACATAAAACGATGTTCCATGTTGAGGGAATAAAAAGTTCCCCATGCTGAAGATAGTAATATTCTGTCCCGTCATGCTGTGCGGGTGAAGAAGATGAGGGTGGGTACCGATGATAATGTGAACTCCAAGGGACTCCAAGAAGCTCTTCACACGGAGCTGGTACATGTCCAGCCTCTCACAGTAGCCTATCCCCCAGTGCATGTAGACAATGATCACATCCACACCCTGAGCCTGTTTGGAGACGATATAATTAATAGCACGTACTTTAAAACGTGCGCTATGCTATGATTGGTCGATAATCCAAGTTCTGATCCACAGACGCGTGAAACGTATGCTCTGATGTTCTAAGCCATAGTCGCATCATGCGTGTGCTCTGATTGGCTGATTTTCCATGTCATAAGCAACAGACGCGTCAGACACGCACAGCTTTTGCTTACAGGAATGAGTTGTGTTTTTAACAAGAAAACTTAGTTTCTAAAGAAATCAAAACATCACGCACTAGTCGTTAGATTGTGGTACATGACGCAATTATAAGTGTATTTGATTTACCAATAATTGAAACCAAAACATACTTGCAAGTGTTTCACGTCTCTTGAGGCAGAGTTGTTTGTGTAGGGGACGGGACCAGTTGTGAACTCTTTGCGCATTTTGTAACAACCAGAGACTTTGTCTTTTGGCGTGAAATACACAACGTCACAGTAGCCAAGAAACCCAATCTTAATGCCTTTCTTCTCAACAATCAACGGCTCCTTGTGGAAAAGAAGATTGATGGTTAGTTGACGTCGACGACGACATGAGCGTCGAACTCAACTTAAAATAGGGTTGCTGCCCAGGCAATGAAAACTTGGGTCACTTCTCAGATAAGGACGTTAAACCGTAGGCCCAGTCTCTCAATCTCCTATCGGGGGACTGAAAAGAACCCACAACACTTGTCGAAAAAGAGTAGGGTGATTCCGGTGTTATGTCTGTCAACTACTAACTGAGGGCGACTCTTAGTGAATATTAGTGTGAGCCGTTTATAGCGGACGATCTAAGACCCTTATACCAAAGTCAACTGTAAATCTTTGTAAGAGCTATAAGACTATGTGAAATGCTCTTAAAACGTTTTATTATTATTATTAGTATCATTATTATCTGTTGCTTATTATTTTGACGTGGAAGGAGGGAAGAGAAGGGGAAGGGGGCTGTGGGTGGTGGTGGGAATGAGGGTTGTAAATAGATTTTTGAAAGTGTTTCATACCTCACATATATCTTCAAAAACGAAATTGATTATTTTATCTTTTCTCAGAAAAGTGTTTTATGCCTGGCCCTGAAGAAACAAGTTTGCTGTTTATGCAAATAATGGTGATGAAGGAAATAGTAATTCTTCATAGTTTACACTCTTTTTCTACAAACTACCCATTTTTTTGTATCTATTAATTAATACGATGAAAAGTAAAAGATTGGAATGTAGTATTATGAATGATACAATTACATATTGTCTAATGAATATTAATGATATTTACTACTATATTATGGTCTTGATATATTATTTATTAGGGCCATACAGGATATACCAACTACTATTTTTAGACCATAATGTAGTAGTAGATATCATATTAGAGTTATCTCATGGCATGTATTAATAGAAGATATACTCAAAATCCAACCAATTATTAAGAAGGGCAGAAAAAAAATTAAAACTACAAACCTGGGGAGCGTCGTACTGGCCAAAATTCACTCCAAAGCTTTTGATTCCAACTTTACTCAAAACCTCAACGGTATAATTAATTGGTCTTTCGCCATAATCATTCATGTGGTTATTTGCTAAGGTCATTATATCCAGTCCCGCATAGCTGTGAAGTATTAGGCAAATTATTTATTGTGATTTGTACGGGAAAGAATCGAGATAGGTGGCTTCCTTTTTTTGTTGTAACAATACTGTAAAAACCGCGTCTAAAACAATTATCCTACTGAAAATCATTAGATGTAGGGGTGGGCCGACTAACCGTAAGTGCTGCAGGTCTGTGCAGTTACGACAAAAAAAATAGTATATGCAAAAGTAAAGAACGTGGTGGTTCTGTTGTTATTTTCAAAATGGAGAAAATGAAAAGAAGTCGATATAAAACTAATCAATGCGTTTTTTAAAATATTGAAACTTTCCTGAAAGTGACCATGCCCATTTCCACGATTCACATGATTAAGCTATTCTGCCTAATTAACAAAATATGGTAAGTAGGAGAAACTTTTGTAAAACAGCTACGCGACATTTCGGAAATTTTTTACTAGAATTCCTGTGGTCTGGACTCGTTAAGGTCCATTTTTTTTGTTCAATCATGGTTTGGAAAAGAAGACGAAATCTTAACATGTAATAAGCATTTGATTTTCTCTTCCAAAATAACCGCAACTGCTGAATCAATTAGTTTAGAAACCAGCCAACTGGAATAAAACTAAAGGTAACCAAGTGAACGCCCCTAAGAGCGTCTAGTTTTTAAAAGATCTTGAATAAAGATTTTAATGATAATTTATGGTCAACAGTGAGGTATATGCTGGTAACCCATAACTTGTGATACATGCCGGAATTTATTTAACCGGTAAAAGTTAGGAAGAGCAACCCCCTTATGTCAAGGTCTATGTTTTACCTTAAAGCTGATGCACTCGTCTTGTCGGCATCGATAACGACTACTTTTCTTGTTTGGCCAGAATACTTTTCTTTCAACATGGATTTGCTGACAAATGGAGATTCCAGATTACCAATTGCAATGTCGGCGTTTCGAAGAAAAGGGGCAACTTTGTCGAAAGTCTCGTTATAAGTATGATAATGGCGATTCCGGTAGTATTTCACCGGACCGTCAAAACTAATATCTCCGACAAACACAAGCGATAAGACATCTGTTACGACAAAAAAAATGTTTGGGTTTGTTAAACAGTTATTACAAGATCCTTGAATTTGGTTACTGCAAGATGCAATGGTCTATTGCCTTTAAACCTACTGCTTTATTTATACATCGTCAAAGAACTTCCTGCAACTTAAAACAAACTTTTTCAATCTAATTTAATATTAATTATATTAATAAATTAAATTAATATATCACTTGACTAGCTTCCAGATTAAGTTTCTATCTACCTAAAGCTCGCACAAAGTTTGGGAAATTTCACTTATTTCACCTACAATATTTAAAGTAGTTAATGAGATTTAAATTACTTTAGTTATCCGTTTTATTCATTTATTTTTTCATCATTTTTCATTTTATTTTCTAGAGCTAAAAATTGAGGTCCCTCGTAAAAAGCGCTATTATTGACACGAAACCACCTCGTGAAAATGTTACTATTTTTTATCGTTATCATTGTTATTATCATCATTCTTTCTATTATCATTATTATTGTTATTTTTATCATTATCATTATTAAAGCGTACATTTTAAATTTTGGAATTGGATTCAGAAGCTATCAAATTAACTCGCCACTTTGGATTATATAAAGAAGACATTTCTGTGGCCGAACGAGCAAGTATCTTTTACGTTGATATGATTGTTTCATTCAACTAAAGTCATATTTTGGATTTCGTTGAAATTATTAGTCGAGTTGTGGTTATTAGAATATCAGTTGTGTTAATATTACTATAAGGTTGATAATTTGATAAAAACGACAGCAAAACCGTTAAATGTAGACAACCACATCGACAAGAGTACGAGATTTCGTTTAAACTTACATTGCATACACCTAAGGTAAAAACAAATTAAAAGCAAATAGCTGTCTTTGTTTAATGGAATTTTATTTAGTGGAAAAAAACACAATCAGTTCGCTGAGCATTTAACTCGGGACAGCAAAGCTTGTTTTGAGAAGGTCTTAATAAATGCGTGTATCACTAACTGAAGCGTTGTCCAATCGATGTACTTTAGAAATAGCATTGATATAATATGTAAACAATCACACTACAATATATCTGAAGTGGGAAGTACTAGCAAGCTACTGAGTTGACAAACAGGTAGCCAAGTAAATGCTCTTTAGGCGTCCAGTTTAATTCGGTTTGAATTCGGCGTGAGGTTAATTTCTTTCTTCGGCAGCCATGAGCAAGAAAATTTACCCGACTTTGTTCCTGTTGACTCAGCTGTATAAACGAGTACTAGTTCTTCTGGGAGACTGAACCTGCGATAGATTAGTGTCCTGTGCACGTCCGGGGGGAGTCAAAGATTCTCATCCGCTTAATATTACAGAAACCGGAGATAAACGCCTGCCCAATGAGTCGCTTAGGCTAGCTTTTCTTTATTTAATAAGATTTTTTTAGCAGCAAACAAGGCAATCATTTCACAAACGAGAACCGAACTCGGGGCAGCAACGCTTGCTTTGAGAAACTCCTTGCGTTTATCACTAGCTGAGAAGCGTCCGAGCGATGAATCAATGCGATACTTTAGAGACAGCAGTGATGAAATATTTAAACGATCACACTACAATATATCTGAAGAGGGACGTACTTACAAGCTACTTGACAAACAGGTAGCCAAGTAAATGCCTTTTCCGCGTCCAGTTTAATTCAGTTTGACACTTTTGAGTTCGGTGTGAGATTTTGGCTTTTGATGTGCTCTTATGAGTCAGCAATGTGATTATCTTTCCTCACTACCTCTTGCGTGAAACTGACTTTGCGAGGAAATCCTTCATTTCTTTCAGTTAGCAGGTGTTAAGCTTTTGAGTTTGGTGTAAAGCTTTTAGTTTGATCCGATCAGGTTTCAGCTCAGTTTCAAGTTTATTTTTAACACATTTTGTTACAGATGGTTAGAAAACATAAAGATTGAAAAGAAGCCATACAAGAGGCGAGACATATAATATAGATAATATAATTTATGTTAAATCGAATACCATTGTTATTTTTCAAACTACATCGGTTATACGAGATGGCGTTCCTCATCTAAGGTTGAATAAAAATGAAAATGTCATGGCATAATTATATCATTTAATGTATTATATAAACTGAAAATATGTTTCAAGCAAGCACTTAACATAATAAAAAATATTGTAATTTAAAATAAGGAACAATAAACAACACATACACTCAACATAACAAAGTAAGAGAGAGGGAGAAGTACTGTATGTTGACGATGTGGCTGAGCTGAGTTAATCAGCGGTAAGATTTGTGTAGTTGTTGTTTGTTGGTTTGTCTTAAAGACCTCACCTTTAGATAGGGTTTTGTGTCCTGTCTGTTTTGATAAAGCCAGCGTAACCCATAGGAAAATTTTAGCGAGAAGCAAAACAGGCTTTCTCGACCCAAATATGACCATTGCTTACTGAATACTGGAGATAAATAGCTACCTGCTTAAGTTTCCTCGCCACCAGCCTTAAAACACCGCTAAAAAGAATGTTGAAGTGTTAAAAAGTATTGTGTTGAATTGTATTGTCCAAAATTAATTGAATAAAACAAAATAAGAGAATAAAATTAAGCGGACAATTTTTCTCTTAAGTAAAAACTTTGGTATGCACGGACAAACATAGGCCGGATCACCAGTTGCAAAAAGCAGACAAAACAGCATGGCGTCTTTACGCCCTTTAGATTCGCAGCTATCAATACAATATAAGGACAAGGTAGAATTAACCGATGATCTTCTGTAAGTGGTGGTAGATGTTTACAGTTGCAAACATGTTTGAACATTCCCATTGAAACTATAAGGTTGTTTGCCATATATAGACCTTATTCATAAATGCCAGCTATTATAAAATTATTTTATTTAGTCAAATTAGCCCCGCTAGTCTCACATTGGATAACATGCATATTCTTTTAAAAACTTAACAATTCTCGTCAACGATCGATTGAGCAAGTTGAAATCTGTAGACAAAATATACATCTTATTTCCGTGTCAAATAAACTCTCGTCAATAGCAGGCTTGCAGCTCGACGTACAGCATTCTCTCTATATTACTGTGGTAACAACTAGTTTTCCAGTATCTCAGTTAAGACACTATCAGTACTACACAAAGACACAAATGAATGCACGGTTGGTTCGTTTGTACATTTTTTTTATTAGCTCGCTGTGAAGACTCGACTCGTACCTTCCTCATTTGTTTTCGAATGTTCAAAACTCGTGAACAAAAATTTCATTCTCTTACAAACCACAAAGTCGATCTCTATTCAGTAGATTGCGAACGAATGGTTTTTAAATTTCACGTTGGCGGCCATGCGGAACCAAACCTTTGTCTTTGACCTGCGGGCCTGCTTCGTGATACAGCTAATCCATTGTATTATTTGGCTATACCAGTCTGTCTTGACTGGTATAGAAGAGAAGGGGGTGTAACTCATTTAGGTGGTGAATGCGAACCTTGCTAGCTTCTGCTTTGCCATACATATTTAGTTTCAGCGTCAGTCTTCTTAACCTCCGCGCCAGCAATACTAATACGTATATTTTTGAGTTAAAGTATTCCCTTGAATAATCGCCCCTCTTGAATAAGCGGCCCCCCAAAAAATACTTTGAAATCTGTGAAATCAACAAAAATTAACATATGATTCTGGAATAGTTAGTTGTTCTGTTCATATGTTAAATGAAATAATTTTCTAATTGTTTCATGCTTGAGGTTGAGTGACAACTAAAGGCGACGCTTTCTTAGCACAGGCCCTTTTATAGCGCAGTTCCCTGTTTTAAGGGTAGTAACTGCTATCGAACAAGTTATTCTGGGCCCGGTTCCTCAAAACCCTAATTAACTTAACCCAGAGTTAAACCTATTGGTTGTCATGGTAGTTAACCCTGGGTTAGCATTAATCGAGCTTTGAGGAACTGGGCCCAGAATCAGATTTAATATGTAGGTATAAGTGTTTTATTTTAAAACACGCCACTCGTAGATTTCATACAAAACTACATCTGGAATACAAGTGGCATTTTTCCAAATCCTCACTAATGAAGGTATACGTATCACTGATGTCATTTCTTTGTTTTTCCCGCTCATTTCAGCGAAAACAAACATTCATATCTATATATACATAATAAAAAGAAAATTACACGCTTGCGCGAACATATGAAATTAATTTCTTCGTGGAAAAAAGATAGTTGCGCACCCCCTTGTAAAATCCGCTATTATCAGATATACTTATATGTACATTTTCTTTCACTAAAAACCATCGCGCAAAGGGAAGATACTATTTTTGTCTTTCATGTGTGAAGACATCGGTGTTGCCATGGTAACTAAAAAGTATAGCCAGTTAAAAGAGAGCTTCCAGCTTAGGCGCGCGGCCGGTTCTTTTAAAAATGGTTGTGTTATATGCAGGAACTTTATAAGTAAATATAAAATAAACTGAACATTACATGGCCGCTTGGAGATACGAATTTATCTTCTCGTGCTGAAAGTATCTAAGATACTTACACTCTCTAAGATAAACTTCGTATCTTCGCGGCCATGTAATATTTTCTCTCTCTCTCTCTCTCTCTCTCTCTCTCTCTCTCTCTCTCTCTCTCTCTCTCTCTCTCTCTCTCTCTCAAACTCTACCTATTATTATTATTGAAAGTTTTCGTTGTAACGTTTGCTCAATTTTATAAAAAAAAGCAAACAAACCACAGACTTTGCCTAGTTCTAACGCATATGAGCTCTACATGAAAATTCCATACATCGCTGGAACATCTGAACCAATTAAGAGGGTTCTTGCAAATTTTGGGATAAGAATTCTTTCAGTTTGAAAGCATGCAAGAATAACAAAGTTGAAAAAAATTGGGAAAGCATACTTCACCTATGTACATACAGGATTTTATTCTGAGCAGTTTAAAGACAGTAGAATAATCCAGAAAAGCAAACATTTTCTATAAATACCTTCAAGGACAAAAAAACAGGTTCAACACCACAGATTTCAGTTAATATTTAGGTAAGTTTCAAGACTTCTTTCTCCACGCCGAATGTGTGAATTCATTCCAGGAAACTGGAATGAAGCATTTTCTTTCCCGTGACGTCACAAAGTCGTTAAGCGGAGAAGAGTGGGAACGAGTCATGTCCAGTATTAGGAATTTCACACCCTCTCCCAGCAGCAAATCACCTCTCGATTTTTCATTTCTTTTGAAGTGAGTTGAAATGTTATTCAAACATTTTCTTCTTAGTTCTAAGTTTGTTTTCCTGGTATCAGTGTCCTCCTCCGTTGTCTTGATAATGGTTACCCTTTATATAATTATAGTGTCCCGCGAACAAACACAATAAAAACTTGCATTTTCCAACTTTCATGCTGTTCCTTTTGAACTTATCCCTGTATTTCCCCAGTCGTAATGTTTTCTTCCGCTGGAGTATAAGTTGGAGAACTCACGTTTTCAGTTTCCGACTCACAAGGAATCATTTCTGTGTATTTGCAGCTGTGGGATCTGAAACAATCGCTACTGGTGGAGCTACATTGACAAGCACATCCAATCAGCCAGTGGATCAACTCTGAAACTGGTATTGAAGTCCAGGAGTTAAGATCATGTGCAGTGATAGTAATAACGATGGAGATAACGAGGATGCTAATGACAATTAAGGCACTCTAGAACATGACGTTTGAATCTCGCTTATTGGAGGAGAAAATGAAAGAAATTATAACATAGTTATAAATAACCCGATCAGCGATAAGTACATCAGTTATGCTGTCACAGATTATATCTCTATATAAACATTCTTCTCCTCCAAAACTCTTTAAGAACAATTCATAATGGTGATGTTTATCACGGGATATGCAGCTTATGTAGTTCAAATTGTGCAAAGTGGCCAAATACATTACTATCGCTTGTATTCTGCCAGCATTTAATTTTACCCACAAAAATATTTGAACTTAACTTTCGAGATTAATTAAAAGGGCGTCTATCCAATTTTTCCAGTGGTAAAGCTGCACTTAAATCAATATATGTCCATACAAAAAAGAGCGCAATTTAGTTAAAATGGGCGAAGAGTTTGAAGTTTTTGAAAGAACTTTGTCAAAATGATCCTAAACATGTCAAGAACAAGGGGAACAAACTTTAGTTTGAAGTAAAAGGAATTCGGAACATCCGAGCTTGAAAAAACGAGGTTAAACTTTATGAAATTTCAAACCTGTCAACTTCAGAGGTGCTCTTGCAACCATTCTCAACCCGATTAACGTCAGTAGAGCCAAGATGCAAACTGCAAGCCCGACAAAGAGGAATGAGAGCGAGCCGTGGTTGTCGAACTCCTAAAAGAGAGAATTCAAAGTAAGTGGTTAAAAAATAGACAGGCGTTGCGGTAGCTATTAATCTTTTTACCCGTCTGTATGTATGTACAAATGTCAAAGGGTTTTCGTTAGCGTATCCGACGTTCTATTTGCCTCTGTGGGCCGTTCAACCGTCTGTACATGTCCATTCTGTCTATTTGTCTGTTTTCTTTTGTCTGACTTGTTGTCTTTCTGCCACCTTGCCCGTCTGTCCTATTGTCGACCTTCGTATATATCCCTTTTTTTCTCCTTCCGTACTTTCAAATTTGTATGTGTTCCACCTCCATCAATTCTTATTGCCGGTTTTCACCTGACGTCATAGCGGCCATGTTAGTGCCCTTGAACGAAAGAGCTTGGATGATTTCTTTTGTTTAGGGCACCAACAAGGCCGCTTCGTGCTTTGTTTTTCGCGTCTCTAGGGAATGCGTTAAAACCAAGAACAAGTTTAAACGTTCTTTGTCTTCCAAACAATCAACTCACATTTGCTCCAATAAAAGACACTTTCGCAAGGAATATGAAATGGAATAAAACTGTGTTACAGAGCTGTACCAAAGGGTATTCAGGTGTTGTTTGTTCTTCACGCTGTGAACATGTAGTTGGAGTTTCAGTCTTTGTTATTAATTAGTCAACTGTTGTTTGATTGGTGGTGTGAGACAAAAACGTCTTTGTTTAAAGTCCCAAAGATGTTTATATTTTGAAAGCTTTGTTTGTAAACATTACGTCAGCTGAAATCCTCCTATTGAGTAAGCAAATGAACGAATGAATGATGACAGAATCGTGCATTAGAACTATTAATAGACATCATGTCGTTCATTGATATAAGCAAACATCTTGCATTAATTCCATTTGGAAACTTTCAACTTGGTTACGAAGATAGAAAGAAAGTGCTCCTCAAGTTGAGTGCTCAGAAAAAAATTCTTAATTACTGATAGGAACCGAACCCGCAACCCTCTGATTACCGGTCAGATGCTCCACCAATTGAGCTAGAGAGATCCAATGGGGATCAAGTCACTGATTAAGTTTTTGTCTACTCCCGCTGGACATACGTCTCGCATCCGCTCGCTCGATATGCGCAATAATCATACGATTCGAATCTTCAAATGATTCCATTTAAGGATTTGGGTTGCAGTTTCGATTCCCATCAACGGTTCTTTTCTCAGCATTCAACTTGAGATAGTCATGTTTTCTCTCCAGTCAAACCAGCGAGCTCACCTTTCCAACCAAGACTGGTATTAGCATTTCACCGCTGGCAGAACTGACTATGAGAATGCTTGTGATTGTACCTTTAAGAGAAATAAACCACAAACTTTAAGGTTAGAGATTTAATAAATCAACAATGGGACAATATGCAACTGCACCCAAAAAATATACAACTTCTTAGGAACTTGAGGTAGGCCAACTGTTCAAGTCCATTCCCTACCCCCCTCCTTCCCTCTCCTTACCCCAAAAAAGCAGTGGAATTCTAATCCATAAAAAGACAAAGAATAATTGCCTTTTCTGTGCTTGATCGGAAGGAAAAATGGTTGCAAGTCTAACTGTGTATACATCTGTTAATTATCGGCAAGGCATTTCTTTTTAACCAATATATAAGAATTATAGCTATATAGGAGAGAATGACGTTGGTTTACCACTAAACGCTACTTCTCTTCACTTCTTTTTTTTTCTTTTAAAGTTGCACAATTAAAGGACCTTAAGCTACTAAGTGCAGTCGCACCTGTAACATCCACATAGTTCTCAGCGAAGGAGAGTGTAGAGGGGAAGACACTACTCATAAACAAGCCGAACACACAGCTTCCAATCCATAAGGACAGAGGTACATCATGGAGGTAAAGCATGAAACACATGGCCACGAAACAACCAGACTATAAAGCATAAAGGTTTAAAGTTACGTTCCAGATAAGCAGGCCGAACCATATCGTAAAACTTTGATATAAACATGATTGTGAATATGGATGAAAATGCGAGTTTGAGAGTCAGCATGGAACCAAAGCCAATAACATTAATACCATGTAATGACGAGATATACGCTAGTGGTGAATTGAAAAAATGGTACCGTAATGTTAAATGTATCGATCGTTTGCCACGATAATAAAGTTTTAATTGGTTGACTGTTTGAACACCGACAGATCGCAGATTATTAATTATGTAAAGAATGATACAATAGTTCTCTTTTCTATTGGCAGTCTTATCACTAACATCGATACTAGTTCTGGTATTAACAATGACACTGCTTGATACTAACTACGGTACTGGTACTAACGATGGTAATGATAAAAAGAAATGTATTAGTGCTGGTGATGGTAAAAGTATTTACGGTGGTAATGATTATGATAATGGTATCATGCAGTAATATTACTTGCATTGGTACGGGTATGCGATGGCGTTAACAATGGCAGCGGAAGTTCTGCTAGACACATAGTGGTGTTATTAATAGCAAAGGTAATGAGAACTGTAATACTGATAACGTTATTGATACTGAAGTTCTCAGATTATTGATAACACTAAAGCCCATGATAGAAATACTAAAGGAGGAGCATTAAATGTCGTACGTGTAGTAGTACGTAAGAGTAACATAACGACTTTTTAAGGTTTGAACTTACCAGATTAGTGATTAGCATTTTGTCGGGAGATACGAACACTGCAACGGGTATAGAAATAAAACGTCCGACTGCAAATAAAGTCTGAAACGAAATATAGGTAGGATTACTAAGGAAAGAGTAAAACCAACGTAACTAATTTCTTTTGAAGTAATGAACGTTGTAAAGCGCCTTTGAGCATTCATATGGCTATATAAATGCATCACTTTGCTTTTGCCTTAACGCATGTAATAATACCGTGACACACCCACATCTATTCAGTTTTTGACATACGACAGTTTCTTCAAAAAATGCTTTGCCGCGCATGCGTGAGACTGGCTTACATTCCTCGAGGTCGAAACCTAGGCAGTTGTGTCGGAATTTGTGGTAAACATTACGATTACCCTCGCTGCATACAGACCAAAATTATTGTCAGAATCGGGGGCTTTTTTCGAACGGAAACTGAAATTACTTGATATAGACGGCCATTACTGACTTGAAGAAAAAAAACCTTGCTGAGAGGAATCTCTGACAACGTCCACAAACGCGAAGAAGAGAAACAGGATATAAATCTTTAGAGACGCGCACTTGTTGACGTTGAAGCTCGAAGCAGATCGAGAAGATTAATCAAGTTCAATTTTTGTCTGGGTTAAGCAATCGTATAACATACTGGTCATATAATTTGAGTTTGAACTCAAGCATTTTATTATTGAAAGATACAGTGTTAGTCATAGGTAGTGTACTTTTTATATCGAAGGTTGGCTGACAGTCGGTCACGTCGTGATAAATTTAAGGCTGATGTAGCAGGAAAGAAATTAAATCTGAGCTCGTCGACAGAAACTTTGTTGTCGAGAACTAAGTAGAATACCGCAAAAAGAGCAGGAAATCAAGACGATTAGTTTCGAAGAATTTCCCGAAGACATCGCACATTCATTATTATATACAACGTAAAAACGATGTAAACAACATTTGTTTTGGTCGTATTAGAAGAAATACGTTCCAAAACCACTCAAGGCATTGTTTTCCAGGCAGAACAAACAAAAGATTAACAGGAGATTAACATTGAGAGTCGGAGAACAATTTATTACGAGTTACTGCTTTCAGGAAATGTGGAATTAAATCCCGGGCTTTTAGTTGTGGATCCAACAACAACATTTGCTGCTCCATAAAGTCAGGGTAGTACAGAAATATTTGGTGTGAGAGATGCTGGAAGGCAGTGTGTTGCAATGTCGTTATCAGCTCTGATCTATAGCTCCAAGAAATGTATTTCCTCTTCGGTAGATCTTGAGACCATGAATATTGGCAATCAATTGTACATAGCACGATCAAAATCAACCAGAGAGACCTTCATTTTACTGACAGACTTGCCTGCTATGGTTAGCTTGTTAAGAAGATAAATTTGGGTGCATGATACATGTACTATTCGATTGGTGGATTTCGATCTGACCTGAAAACTATGCTCACGCAACTTTGTACAAGCTTTAAACATGTACTTGTAAACGTTTTAAAGAAATAGGAGGTGGGGGGGGGGGGGTATTTTGTGCTACATATGTATTTTTATTGTCCATGCATGGATCACGGTTGGTAGTTTAATTTTTGTCGGTAATCCTCATCATTTTTACCTAAGGGTGCTATTTTGCCAACACAAATTATGGTGGGGATATGAAAGGGTGTTTTAGATAAGAGGAGGAGAGGGACATAACTGAAGTGTAGGTAGGATAGCAAGGACTGGGACGAAGTGAAATAAAGATGCCAATATTGACTGCAGAAGCTTGCTCTTACAACAAAACTTCGAGACAATGTCAAAGCTCCTAGTACAGGCTGTTCTAACGGCCTCTTGTTTTTATTATAACTAGCTGTTAATGAAAAATACACTAAATGACCGCGTACATTTTGAGTGTTGTTTGACATAAATTCCTGTTTATACATTATTGAGTTAAAAGCAAGGAGAAAAGTCCTATTGCCATTCTTGAATTTTAAATTTCTTGTGGCTCTGCGTATTGGGCAGAGCCACTTTGCCAGGGAATGTAAATAAATAAGCAAATGAGTAACCATCGTCCACATCGTCATGGCACCTTAGGATACACCGCATGTGGACTAGACTAGAGTTCAGTGCTTACTTGCTATTTGTTCAGGCGAATTAGGCGTTCCTCGATCTTGATTACACAGAGCCACGTGCAGTCCTCGACTGTTTATTTTTTCATTAGCTTTAGCTAGCTAAATCATTTATAGACCCAAGTGGCTTATTAGGCTGGCGCTTATCTCCGATTTCCACTGTACTAATCGAATGAGGGCATTTGACTCCCCCTGGAAAGGGCACTAATTCATCCCAAGTTAGTCCTGAAGTTGGTACTCATTTATCAGTTGAGTCGACTGGAACAAAGTGCCTTGCTTAAGGACACAACACAGTGGTCTGACCAGGGCTCGAACTCGCTATCCTAGGATTAAGAGTCGAGCACGCTAATTGCTCGGCCGCTGCACCGCCAAAGACCAAAGATTCTCCTGTCCCTGGGCAACGAGTATATACCGTAAACGCTCTAATAAGCCCCCGGGGGAGCATTTTTCAAAAACCTATAAAGATACAACTGTCGACAAAATGTATTTTCTTACAGGACGCCTTGTTTTTTAGCTTTATCGTCTTAGCATTGGGAAGATGTGGGGGGGGGGGGGGACTTATTTAGAATTTGAAGCTCTAGACGGGGGCTTATTAGAGGGGGGCTTATATTTGAAACTTGAAGCTCTAGAAGGGGGCTTATTAGAGGGAGGGCTTATTTGAAACTTGAAGCTCTATATGGGGGGCTTATTAAAGAGGGGGGCTAATATTTAAAACTTGAAGCTCTGTATGGGGGCTTATTAGAGAGGGGGCTTATTTAAAACTTGAAGCTCTGTATGGGGGCTTATTAGAGAGGGGGCTTATTTAAAACTTGAAGCTCTATATGGGGGGCTTATTAGAGAGGGGGCTTATTAGAGAGGGGAGCT
>JAOBRD020495540.1:0-17367 GCA_027575215.2 Hydrozoanthus sils | reverse complement strand
ATAATAATAATAATAATAATAATAATAATAATAATAATAATAATAATAATAATAATAATAATAACAACAATAATAATGATAATAATGATAATAATGATAATACACTTTATTAGAATCAGGATAGCTATATTACACAAGGTAATTTTTATCGAGGCCCTAATTTATGGTTGGCCTTCGTGTAAAAACGGATATCTGGTGTTTAAGATCTCTAATAATATTTTGTGAAGGTCGTCAAGATTGTATCCAAAGGAAATTGTTCTCGAAAAAAGGTGTCCAATGCTTTTGAAGTGAATGACAAACTTCACTAAGTAAAATTCAATTGGTGTTTATTAAACTTATCGTTTAAAATTTTACGTAGCTAACTGCAAGGATTTCTGTTGCTGTTGTTTTTGCTGGCTATTAGCTTTATCCTGGTCAGAAAGTAGAAACTTAAAACCTTTTTGGGATGAGGTCTAACTTCATGATAGTTGTTTTGTCAAAGCCCCCCCGCCTCCCCACCCTCGATATTATCAATGGAAAATGTAACGATCTGCAACAATTTGTTATTGTAAATCCTGCGAGGGCTCTGATTGGTTCCTTTAATCACTTGGTAAAATCATTAGAAGCATGACACAATATTTAAACAAAACAGACAAGAGAGTAATTGGTAGTCAAAAATTAGTTTCCTTGTCTTTGCACACAGTATCTTGCGCAGTACTGGAGTTCCAGTCTTGAGTCACTGAAAGCCTGTCTGAGATCTCATCCAAGAAACCTGCCTTCTGGTCTAACTGTTGATAATGGAGTGTTGGGGTGAGATTACATTCTTTAAGATTATTTACCATAACAACTGGTGGTCTACAATAAAATTATACACAGTACAATGCATTGTACACAGTAATATTGGCGTGGTAGGTACGACCGTCATATTTTTAGGGGTTGAAATTGTCACTCTGGTGTTAAACCAAGAGCCTGGTATTTTTTAGGCTTGAAGAACACGAAGCTATTGGACAGCTTGCAGTCCCATGTTTTAGCAAATGTTTGTACTGATAAGAAGTTAAGACAAAAATCCTTTGGCGGTCATCCTATTACGCGTGTGCCTTTATTTACTGCATATCACATTCGGCACAACAGGAAGGGACTTCGCACAGACCCACGAGCTACCCAGGGAAAATTTTCAGCTTTAAATTATTGGTATTGTTAGGGTAATTTTAAAGCCGAGAGGTATTTTTTAGTGTGGAAAATTTTAATTCCTTACTATTTTTTAGGGTATTTAGACTTTTTCGACGGTCATCCCTAGTCTTTTGACCCCGAAGTTTCCCCCCTCCTCCCCGGGTAGAAACCTTTACCTGGTAAGATTCCGATAGGAGGTCGATGGAACTGAAATTTGTGTTTATTCTAGTCATGTGTGTATTCTGTTCGTGAGAAGATAACTGCATGTATCTCTTAGCTTTACAGTTAATTTCAATTTTTACAGTTTCTATTTTCTATTCCGAGTAGAAAAATATTTTTCTAGTTCGTATTTAAATGTTTTTAAATGCAGAAATAAATCCTTAAGGGACAAACAGTCCATTTCATGATTCCTGAAAAATAACCAAGCTTCTACATGAAACCGAGGCAAAGGTTGACTTGGCACAGTTAGAGAAGTGGAAATAATTGTCATAAGAAAGAAACTTATTAGCATGCCTATGGTTTCCACTTCTCCAACAGTGCCAGGACATCCTTCGCCACGGTTTTATGTAGACACTTGGTTACCTTTTAGTAACAGTAAAATGGACTTTTGATTTAGGAACTGCAAATTCACATGCCAACAAGAAATGTCAAGGTTTAGGCATTGATAGAATCCTGCAATCTGATTGGCTGCCGAGATGGCAGGACTAATTTATAACAGCCAAAACATTCCAGGAGGAATCACGAATCTATTATGATAGTGAACATAAGGCATTTTTGACACTCATGCGCAGTGCGTATATCCCACTGTTTTGGCGGGCCACAGGTCTTACAAACGTCATTGAATCCTATCGCCCAGGCAAAACAATGAGAAATAAACACTGCAAATCATTACGAACGACCGTACGAAGGCAAAACAATGTTATATCTCAGGAAACCATAACATTTGTAAGACATGTGGCCCGCCAACACAATAGGATATATGTACTGCACATGATTGTGAAAATGCCTTATTCAACTTGTACAACCACTTTTAAGCATTAAAATGCTTTCGTAGATTCATCCTGGTGAACACAGAAGAGCGGAAATGCCTGTCAAGTGTTTATCCCTGCGGAGTAAAGACTGGAGTTGAGGCAACGGCGGGACAAGGTTGGTACGCAGTCAATGCGAGCTATAACCAAATCGAATTATTTAGCGCATTCAGCTCCGCATTTTTCACGACAAAAGGTTTTAGATATTTATCAGATTAATTATTTTCGTGTTGGAAAGTTTATGTATAAGTATCAAAACCGCTTACTTCCGTCCATCTTTTTAGAACTATTTCAAACTAGTAGTCAAATACATAAATACAATACTAGGTCTGCCCCTGATCTTCGTTCTCATAAATGTCGAACTAACATCAAACAATTTATTTCAAGGTCCTAAATTATGGAATGCTCTCCCCACCTCATTGACTTCTTCAAATAACTTTTGTTCCTTCACGCAAAAATTTAAATCTTTTTTCCTTACAAAATGAAAAGCTATGACCTGCATGACCCGTTTATAAATTTATTGTTACATTATAATTCCTTAATATATTGGAGGAGTTCCCTTCGATAAAAGCCTATTGGTTTCCTGGGAACTCCTCACCTGCATTAGTTAACATAAGGTATATATGTATATGTATGTATGTATAGAAAAAGGTAAATAAATAAACTGAAACTGAAACTATAGAAATGGGACTCATAACGAGCATGACTCTGTCCGTATGTTTAAGCAAAGACAGGGTCATGCTCTTAATGTTAAGGATCAGAATGACCAAACTAGTTTAAAATATCTAAAACCAAGGTTTAGCTTGTATAATTTCCGCTCAGAGACTTGTTACCAGTTTTTAAAATAAATTTCAAGGAGAATTTACAAAGACAAAATGCCTATTTTAGCGGCAAAGCTGCGACGGCGGCCTGACTTGAGCAAACGGCCAAATTTACACAAACAAACCAAACAAGCCTACCAGTTTTGCGTGGATTCAAACTGGCCTCACTTACTATTACAGATCTATGCAAATATGTCGATGAATTGCGAGTCTTGCTTGCCGATAACACAATTGACGTTCTAGGACTAAATGAGACTTGGCTTGGCCCAATAATTAACGATAATAATGTTTAAATAAATGAAGATTGAAACTTTTCAAGCTCATTAGATATGTGTGATGTCACATGATATCACTTTCCCGGTCAAATTCATACAATCATAGCGAAGTTTGTGTGGCTGGTTTGAGTAAAAAAACTCACTAGTATGCTGTAAATGCTAGTATAGAGCAGCTTGGAGTCCTTTCAAACCATGTGATGTAATAAATCGCCGTCGTATGTTTTGAATATTGTTCGCACCGAATGCACTATTTTGGAAGCTTTTTTAACGGACAATGGTCAGGTAAGTATTTTCAACCATTTATAGTTGAATAGAAAAGTCGGAAAAGCCCTCAGAGTTATATAAAAAATACCAATGAGAAAATGGCATCAATAGCATTTCAAAGATAGATACTACGTAAGGTATCTATCTCTATTGGGGGGGCAATGTACATTGAATTATGCCCCGGGATTGAATGGCACTAAAAGTAATCACCAAGTGAACCAATCAGAGTGATAGAAACGCAATATTCGAGATTGAAGGTTAAATAATAACACCATATTTATGTTCCAGGAACGAACCTGCCACTGGTGAGAAGGAAGGCACTGCTGGCATCGTTTTTCAAATCCGTTGTGGGATCGTTGTTTCCACCCATTGTATCTCCAGGGGCAGAGTCAGGTACGGAAATAATTCCGCCCGGTAAAATAATTTGTAACAATAGCTGAAATTGGTATACATATTTTAAAACTCAACGTTTTCCATCTTTAAGATCATTTTCAGAGTGAAACTGTTCTAAAAACTGCCACGCCTCTGTTAAAATATATAAGAGTTTGCATAAAATTAAGACACTCCATTTCTCTTTGGGAAAAATACGAAAGCGTAGTATTGTACTTGTTTATTAAGCTCTGCATTGGTGGCTACGGTTACTGCCGCCCGATTAGCCCAGTCAGTAAGGAGAGGTTCCGGTGCCGGACTTTTGCGTCCTCTTAAAATAACTGAGGAGAAGGTGCTGCCTTTGCTTAGACATCTCCAAAGGCTAAGACCTCCGCGTCTTCTCGGATAAGGACGCTAAACCGTAGGCCCTTGGAGTCAATAATTGGGTTGTAAAACCTGTTGGGTTTTGCGACCAGCCAAGAGTAGTGAAGCTGGATAAAAGTTTAAGTGCCTCGACAATGCTTCTTTTGATAGTAGGATGAGCAGTTCGCAAAGCTAAGGCTTCCAAGTGAAAAAGTTAGTTGGGTTTGTTTTGAGGTGTCTCGTTGGCTTCGACTGTTTTGATTTGTCTTGTACTCTGAAGATGATCTTTTGATGAAAAAACGTTTAGCTTTTCATAAAATCATTCAGTTTACCTATAGTTAAATAAGGAATCATGCAGATACATTACGGGCGTCTAAAAACTAAGATAAGTAACGACCTGTCATATTTGGCTTAGACGCGTGCGCAGTAGATACTAAAGGCAGCTTTAGAGTTGACATATTCAATGTACTTCAAACTAGTTTAAAATATCTAAAATTAAAGTTAGACCCGTGTAATTTCCGTTCAGACCTTTTTTACCCGTTTTTGAAATAAATTTTGCGGAGAATTTACGAAGACAAAATGCCTGTTTTAGCGCCATAGCTGCGAAACTTTTAAAGCTCATTAGATATGTGTGATGTCACAAGCTTATAAAGGTGGAATATCAATCTCACTTTCCTGGTCACTTTTATTGATCATTGTAAAGTTTGTGTTGCTGATGGCCCAGTGTTTGAGCAAAAAAACTCGCTAATTCGCTGTATACGATAGTGTAGAGCAGCTTGAAGTCCTTTCAGACCATATGATATCATAAATCGTCGTCATATGTTTTGAATTTTTTTCGCACTGAATGCACTATTTTGAAAGCTTATTTCGCGGACTTAAAATGGACAAGCTATCTCTTTTATCCGTTTACAGTTGAATAGAAGAGTTTGAAAAACCCCTTAGGAATATATAATTACAAACGAGAAAATGGCTTCAGTAGATTTTTAAATTGGTGTAATTTAGATTTTGTATGACGAGGAAAGGAACAGTGTATTCAGTGCAACAGTGTAAAGTTATGAGACTAACTGTCGCCTGGTTAGTTCAGTTTTTAAGGCACCAGCCTGTCATGTGGAAGGCCCGGGTTCGAATCTCAGTACTGGATCCTCACCCAGGGTCTTAGAATAAGTGAGGAGAGGGTGCTACGTCAGACTTTCGCATCTTCTCGGATTCGGATGTTAAACCATAGGCCCTCGGAGTCCTGTAATTGAGTTGCAAAGCCTGTTGGAATACTGAAGAATGTAATCCAGATTAATTTTATTTAATTTTTTCTTTATTCTTTATTGGGTACTCTTGGAAAAAAGGCTAAAAAAACGAATAAAAGTAAGAATTACGTAAATAAAGGAATAGATAAATAAGTGTTAAATATAAGACAGATAAAATGATGCTAATACAGTCAGTGTCCCTGGTGGCATGGGCACAATCTCGCTAGCGACCAAGTACATGGTCGGTCTATGTCAAATGTATTTAGAAGGATGTTCCACAGTGTCTTTTTAACAAATAATTGGAAGGAGGTCGGATTGCAGAAACAGGTTTTGGGTGCAGAGTTGCAAAAAGAGTTCCAAAGCTTAACAATTCTATTAAAGTAGGAGGTCTGGAAAGTAGACGTCTTACAAAAGGGTTTTTTTAAATTGAGTAAATTGCGAAACGAAACTTACAAAATTGTTTATGTTTAAATCGGTGTATCCGTATAAATACTTACAAAAGTACAAGGACTTTTAGCTCTCTGTCGTAGGCTAAGGGTACTACTAGACTAGGGTATTACTAATGATAAAGGCAACATTTCAAAGTTTGAACTCTATCGGCGGATTTCATTGTTTACACAATAAAAGCATAAATCCAACTTCCACACTCAAACAAAACAAGTCAAAAATTAGATACAGTGTAGCGCAGTTAGTAATCAGTAAAAGTTTCAGCTTGATACATTGGATACTTTAGGAGAAATGAGCCTTTTAAAACTCCAAAACTTACAGCAATTGTATGGAGTTGAGGCACCTCTTTCCACCGAGCCACACAATCTTTGTAATTTAACAACTTTGGAAGCCTTGTACTCTCAAAGTATTCTGTGTATCAAGCTAAAAATTTCAATGATAATTCACTTTGCAATACTCTATCGAATTTGCACTCGTTTTGTCTTAATATTGATGTTTAATTTATGTTAATGAGGCAATTATAAACAATGACGTCATACTGAAATCCGCCTACGTGTAACCTCAAGAGTTTGGTTGTGAATACTGTATTTCTGGATTTATAATACAGATGTGCCGTCTTATGAACTATACACGAACCCTAACCACCAGCCGATGGAGACCTATGTATGTGCGGATGAGTACAAATGTTACGCCACAAGAAACGCCACCCACCAGCTTTTTTTACTGTTCTCTAAGGATGTGCCAAGCTTTGCTCTTGGGTGGGTACTTCCTCTTCATCACTACTAGTATCATTGATATGGCATTGAGAGCAATTCTCTGTAAGAACTGCGTGACAAAGTTTAAAAAATCGACCCCGATGATTTTTCGTACAGAGATAGCCATGTGAGGTGGAAAAATCATCAAAATGGCGGCGCAGTTTTGGATAAGAGAATCCAAACTCTCGTGAAGACATAAAAGAAAAAACGCTTTTCTTTATTTTAGAATTCGATTATATAGTAGAATAGGGTAGAATCTAAAGTGTACATTAACGAATAGAAAACAGATGTTGTTTCACATTTCAGTTTGTAAAGATTTTAAGTGTGTGAAAGGTAGTCTTGATACAGATGTTTTGTTGGTAGTTTCGTTTTTTGAGTTACTCTCAGGTGCCAAACAAACGTCCCGGAACGCTTATCAATTTTTCAGTCTTTTCTCTACCAACGAGGCTTATTAACTTTTCAAGTTCAGGTACGATCATCAAGTGGTCAAAATTCAAGATACAGATGTAAAGTTCGATGTTCGTCAAGATTTTCCTGTTTTTGTTTGGATTTCAGTACGCTAGAGTTTAGAATTTATCTATATCTTTTCTGGTCTCCGATTCTGTTGCCTTGTTTTAGTTTTTTCAGAAATTTGTCGCCCCCCAACTGTTTATTTCGATTGTTCCCGTTTAATAAATTTTTGAGAAATTTCTCACCCCCCGTTAATTTTGACCCCTGCTGTTTGTTTGGTACCTGAGAGTAAGTTGATGTGATCCATTACTAGTATTTCCATTGATTTAAAATTTCTGTTTCAAAAAAGAGAAACAACTGCAAGGTCATGTTGCAACATAATCTATATTTTCAGACTCGCATCATTGTCTGGTTATTACATACTGGAATAGATGCCAATTGGATTCTAGCTCCCAAATTCTATACTAACAAGAACATCAATATTCATTGTGCAGGCCGCTTAGCAGTGAGACACTAACAATCCTGACAAAGGACCACCTTGTATGAAGAAAGGAGATGATGATCTCTTGGTATGGCCTGGGAACATCTTGTATGAGGAGAAGAGACGGTGATCTCTTGGTATGGTCTGCGACCATCTTGTGTGAAGAGAGGGGAGGATGATCTCTTGGTATGACCTGGGACCACCTTGTATGAAGAAAAGAGATGGTGATCTCTTGGTATGGCCTGGGACCATCTTGTATGAGGAGAAGATATGGTGATCTCTTGGTATGGTTTGGGACCATCTTGTATGAAGAGAAGAAACGGTGATCTCTTGGTAGGGCCTGGGACCATCTTGTATGAAGAGAAGAGACGGTGATCTCTTGGTAGGGCCTCTGATCATCTTGCATGAAGAGAGGAGATGATGATCTCTTGGTATGGTCTGGGGCCATCTTGTATGAAGAGAAGAGGCGGTGATCTCTTGGTGTGGCCTGGGGCCATCTTGTATGAAGAGAAGAGGCGGTGATCTCTTGGTGTGGCCTGGGACCATCTTGTATGAAGAAAGGAGATGGTGATCTCTTGGTATGGCCTGGGACCATCTTGTATGAAAAGAGGAGATGATGATCTCTTGGTATGACCTGGGACCACCTTGTATGAAGAAAGGAGATGGTGATCTCTTGGTATGACCTGGGACCATCTTGTATGAAGAAAGGAGATAGTGATCTCTTGGTATGGTTTGGGAACATCTTGTATGAAGAGAGGAGATGGTGATCCTTTGGTATGGTCTGTGACAATCTTGTGTGAAAAAAGGAGATGGTAATCCCTTGGTATGGCCTGGGACCATCTTGTATGAAGAGAGGAGATAGTGATCTCTTGATATGGCCTTAGCAAGAACCAACGAGAAGGATCAACGGTTCATCGCAACTCACAATCTGAGCAAGAACCGTCTAGAGGAACCAGAAGTATTCCCTACTCACATGCCTGGTAGACGATTGGCTCAAGTGAAAAGAGGAAAAAGTGGACTGTCGGTAAATCCTAGAATGGTGAAAGGTATTATTGCTGACTTTGTCGTGACAAGAAACTTTTGTTTTAGAGAAGATAATCTGAACTCTTGATAACCTCTGAGCAAGAACCGTCGAGAGGAATCATTAGTTTTCCCCGTTTAGAATCCTAATAGAAGACTGCCTTAAATGAAGAGGGGAGAAGTGGTATGTTTATAAACCCAGGAATAGCGAAAGGTATCATTACTGACAAATTGGAACACCTGGTGGAAAAAAAAGGGAATGATGGACTCTTGGTGACACCAAAGCAAGATCCATTTGGACTGGAGGAGTAAAAATTGTTTGCCTCTTGCAATCCTTATAAAAGACTGCCTTGTGTGAAAAATTCTAGGAAAAGGTGGAGTCTTGATAATACCGAGGACTAGCCCTTGGATGGATCAGAGTTATAACCTCGTATAGTTCTTATAAAGAATCGTCTCTTATGAAGAGGAGTCCTGATCATACACTGTTTCGAAAGATTTAAGGTTGTCACCACTAAAAGGCTTGGAATGGATCGTCTTATGTGAAAAAATCGAGATAAACTCTATAGATCCATGATAAAAACTTTCTGAAATGGTGAAAAGTTTTCATTGCTTATAGTCCTGATATAGAAAAAGCGGAACATGGGCGGTGGGAAGAAAGAATTACATTGGGGGGAGGGGGAGAGGAACCCCTGGTCCAGCCACCCATTTGGGAAAAGATTTGTACTGGTAGAACATTCTTGTATAGATTAAAGTTTTTTTCCAGTAATACATCTTCAACAAACTGAAAGAGTAACTTAAAAACAGTTAAGTTCTTACCTTTACAGATAGATTTCGCATTGGAGATTAATTTGTGTGGCGCAAGTAAAAAATATTAATTTGTGCTAAATTATCTTTGTGTTTTCGCTTAAAGTCATATCTGGCTCAAAAAATGTCTTTCAGTGGCTTGAAGGACTTACGAAAAACGCAATGGCAAGTTTTATTTTTCAAGTAGTAATGTATCTCGTGTGAAAAGACAACACTGATAAATATTTTGGATGGGTACTTCATTTGCCCGAGTTTCGCTGGCTCAAAGTCCATAAACATTGTCATCTTTAAGAACTGAAGGACTACTCCGAGCAATTTAAATTTTTTTTTGACAGTGCACTAACATACTATGTTAGTTACAGATCTTTTTTTATCGACAACAACAAAACGTCTGTGAAGCAAGAACTCCCGGAGTAGTGTAAATGGCTAATTTATTGTTATATATATATTTTTGTAAATTATGGTGTAAAACGGAGAAAATAAATTAAAAAAAAAGAGCTGCCGGAGTTGCTATGTCACTTAACGAGTATTTGGCGAAAGTATTTCCCTTTTTTACGAATTCGCGTTTTGGGATCCGAGGTTCTAGTCTTCAACTGCTAAAAAAATTTGCTTTGCAAGCCAACAGGTAGCCAAAGTAACTTTAATAGATTTAGACTGGGTTGCCGCCAACAGCCCGAACCCGGTAAAATTGCTCTGTAAAAAGTTATCATAAAGGAAAGTTCCGTTTGTAATTTTTTTTTCTCCAGAAAAAGTCTTATTTCCCACGAGTTGTGCATTAGGGTTTTAAAAATTTAAGTTCTTCTAAACTTTTAGTTATGAAAACTAACTGAGTTTTAAAAAAAAAAACGTTTTGTTGCCATCTCGGGAACATCAACTGAAAAATCGAGAGAACTATAAGCGTTTCCAAGCCTCGTTCTTAATAAACGAAGTGGCTATATGAGCGGTTATCAAAAGACTAAATGAGCGGTAGTAAAGTTTTCAATTTTCTTAAAGAAAGCGAGAAATCATAATATTTTGGAATAAAGACTATTCTAACTTCATTTAGAATCTAAAAGCGATTTCGATTTTTGATATAACGTTTTATATGGTCGCTTTCCTTGTGCAGACTTTAAACTCGCCGCCATTCTTGTCGCAGTTAGCAGCTACTGATCGATCAATGTCACGGCCGCCCTCCCGCTCAAGGCCTTGAAAAGACTAAATGAGCGGTAAGTTTTAAATTTTGTAAATAAAGTTAGAATAGTCTTTATTCTCAAAAATTATGATTTCACGCATTATTTAAAAAATTTGAAGCTACCGCTCATTTAGTCTTTCAAGAACTTGAGCGGGAGGGCGGTCGTGACAGTGTGTGACAAGAATGGCGAGTTGCACAAACAAGGAAAGGAATCAAACAAAACGCTATATCAAAAAACGAAATCGCTTTTAGATTCTACTAAATAAAGTTTAAGTAGTCTTTATTCCCGAAGATTACGTTTTCTCGCGTTTAAAACTATCGCCCATGGACCTTTTGAAGACCTTGATTTCAGCCGCTACCGCTCATATAGCCGGCCACTTCGAAAAATAAAACGTACTTCTAAAAGACAGTGTAGCTGCAGGTGACATGGACCTGACACAGATTTCAAGTCGACTGCTGAAAATACATTGTTTGCACAGACTGAACCCGAAATTGATCCCAGAAAATGTGAGTGAGGAAAAAAAAGAAAAAAAAAAGGGTAAAAAAGTGTGTGTCAGAAGTGGGATTCGAACCCACGCCTGGAGAATCCAGACTGCGACCTGAACGCAGCGCCTTAGACCGCTCGGCCATCCTGACAACCTGGCTTAATAAGGTTAATTTTTTATAATATATTGATGTAATTTGTCAGCCCGTCATTGAAAAATTATTTTGGTCAGCAGTTTCATCGTGACCAAAGAAAGTCAAAATGGCGCTGCATTGGAGGTAGAAAGCATAGTTTGAATTCATTCATCTTAAGAAGGATTGCTATAATCGTATTTTTACTACAAAAAAATAAAGAAGTGAGTTCGAAGATGGAGCAATTACTTCTAGATGCGAAACGCTTGGCAAATCGCTTGCGAGACCATGACATGGCGGCAGATTCGCTGATTGCTGAAACAAATTCGCTCAATCTGAAACTCGAGGCAATGAAACAGGTAAGTCCGAGTTTCTGAATTAAATTAGAATTAAAACTGTCGTAAATTAAACTTGTGATTGGCTACCTAAAATATGTTGCCCATTGATAGTTGAATTCCAAATTTTAAAATACATGAACAAGATCTCTAACTTTTAAATGTTTCTCGCAGCTGAGCTAGCTGTCGAAGCCAATATTATTTTTAGCCTAACATTGTACAGAGTCGGTTAAAGTCACCTTCAGAATTATCACTAAAAGCGATTCAGGTTCTTGATTTTCTACACAGTAGGTCAGCAGTTCTGTTCACCAATAGTGAATCGGAGAAGTTGTCACTAGAATTTGAAATTAGTATGATTTTCTGCAAGTAAACTAAAAATACTGCAGAACTTTGCATTGTGTTGTTTTTATTACATTTGGCTTGTTTGCCTGTGATATAGTTTAGCTCGGCTAAATTTCCGTATTTACCCATACTTCATTATGCATGCGAAGCTATCGATCTTCAGACCAAAATCTCGCTTTACGAGCAACCAAAAATTCTCGGTTGGGAGTAATGGTTAAAGTTGGGGTAAGGATTATGTATCTTTTAATTACCGAAATGAAAGTGTTAAGTTTGACGACCATAAACTGCATGAAAATGTGAAGTTTGACGGCCATTACTGTATGCATATTAATTAAGGATCGGTGAGTGCGGTAATTTTACCCTACTTTCTTGTTTCCAACCTAAACGAGACTGACTGGAGCTGTAATTTTGGGATTGACAAGTTATTTCGTGGATAGTCTTAACCATATTTAAGAGAAATGGAAGTCTTTCCTTAGAGAAGAAATGACTTAGAACTTGAATTTTGGCTTAACTCAGGGTTAAAGTTTACCAGCCTTCAAACAACCCAGCCCTGATTGTTTCTTTTTTTCATCTGGAGTGGTTATGGCCCCATGTTGTTTTTCATCCTACCTTCCTTCCCCCACTCCCCACCCCCATCCCCCAAAATAAATTTTTGTGCCTCTTTTTCTTCCCTTAAGGTGATGTTACACGAGGCAATTTTTTGTAATTGTGAGACAAGTTGCAGTAGGGGTGTTACATGGCACAATAGCTCCAGCAACTTGAAGAAAGTAGCTGCAACCATTGTGAAAAGTAGAACCAGGTTCTACTTTTGCCGCAACTTGTCTCACAACAATTTTAGCTATTACAAGGGGTGTTACACACTGCAATGGCTTTTGCAACTTGTGTTGCAACACTATTGCAATACAATTTGCACAAGAAATTGCCTCATGTAACATCACCTTTAATTATGTTTGCAATGTTTGAAGATACAAATTCCCAAATATATGTCTAAAATGACTAAAACTCTATCAAATATATTGAGACTATGATAATGATGAAGATAATGACAATATAACACTAGTTATTAATAAAAATAATAATAGCAGTTCTTTAAAGCATGCATTTTACCAGCCTCAATGTGTTTATATTCAATATATTTAGTATCGAGAAGAGGTTAACGAACTCAACGAAGCTGCCAATCATCGTCCAAAGAGTACCTTGGTCTTAGGGAGTCATGAAGAAAATGCGCGGATTCGTCAGTTGCAGCAGGAAAATATTGAATTACAAACTTCGTTAGCAGAACACCAATCAGCCCTCGAGCTGATAATGAACAAGTACAGAGAACAGGTATTAGTTGAGTTTTTTTTGAGTGTTTGAAATAATGATATTAAAAAATAAAAATAAGATACATATTTGAAAATATAAAAAATTAGTAATAAAAATACTAAGTTATGTCTGAACCAAATGTCACTGGTTTTGTTATTTATGTCGATATTTATATTGAAATTATATTACATGTACAAGATGTGAAAATGTTATTTATCACATTCATTATTTCAATTTGATCTGTTTATCCAGTAGAGTAAAATCTCATGTCACATTTAGCTTGTATAGTTATGCATAGTAATTAATGTTGCTATAATTTATTAAGTTATAGTTTACTTTAAAACCTGAAAAGTTCATTTTTATATATTTATAACTCTTTGATTGACTTCCTTAAGAATTCATGAGCAGTTTTGAGATTTTAGTTATTTTTAAACTTAGTATGGGGGTGCCTTTCAAAATATTTCAAATAATATGGTGAGACTGGCTACTATAAAACAGCAGGACCTCTTAAGACATTCCTCAGAATAGTAGGTGTATAACTCAAAATTAATCAACTGCCTTAGAACAAATTGTTCCAGAAGGAAAATAGGTTCAACACAGTTAACGGATAATATAAATTTCTTGTTTAGGTGCTGGGACTGGTCAAAGCAAATAGACTGGATGCTAATTGTATGAAACTGAACCAGTACAAGGTAGGTTATTTGTGGTTTTGGGCCATCAGAGGACTTGGGATACTAAACTTATTGAAAAGCTAAACTATTTGTATGTTAAGAGGTCTAAGTAGAACAGACATTGGTCTTTTGACTATTTTAAAGGTTAAGAATAAAGAATGCCGCTATTTTTAAAAGACTCTTTAAGGTGAATAAAGTGGATGTTCTTTTTTTAAGGTTTTCATTTACTGGTCCAAAAATTGGAAAGAAACTATCAACATTTTTACTCAGACTTGAAGACAAGCAAAATGAATGGTCACTTTATAGGGTTTCATCAACTGGTTCAAAAGTTAAAATGAATAACACCAATCATTTCTACTCTTCAAGACAAGCAAAATGAATGGTCACTTTATAAGGTTTCATCAACTGGTTCAAAAGTTAGAATGAATAAGACAAATCATTTCTATTCTTCAAGATGAGCAAAATGAATCTTCTCTAAAACCATGACCGTGTTAGTGATATTATGATTTATGTAATTTATTTATGATTTAGTGTAAAATCTTATCCTGTTTTTGACATAATTATTCTGAGCATCAGAACTACTACCCTGTTTTTGATGGCTAAAGGAGAGAAAAGAAAAGATAAAGGTCAGCAAGTTGGCAGCATGAATTGTCTGTCACCCTCATTCAAACTCATCTCTACAGCAACTCCCTATTCACTGATCTCTTCAAATCTCTGGATGATCAGTGCTCGTGACGAGACGAATGGAATTCAAAGAATGATAGCTGTTAAACACCAGCCAATCAGAGTGACAGCTTATCAACCCGGGTGTGACACAATTTGCATTTCCATTTCAGAATCGCTCTGATTGGCTGGTGTTTAACGGCAGTCATTCTTTGAATTCCATTCATCTCGTTGTGAGCACCGATCATCCAGAAATTCTAAGAGATGAGTAAAAAGCATAGTTTATGACCAATTATCTCCGTGAATATTTGAGGAAGGACTCTAAAAGTATGGAAGCGATTCAAGGTATTATGTGCCTGGTTAAGCTGTGTTCGAGTTTTGCTCGTTGTTAAAGCAAGTCGCTGTAGAGATAAGTTTGAATAAGGGTGACAGATGATTCATGCTGTCAGCTTGCTGACGTTTATCTTTTCTTTTTTCTCTCTTTCTCTCCTCTCTTGCTCCCAGGTTCTCCTCTTTTCCCTGTTGTTTTCTTTCTCCATTTTGCTCCTTCTTTTCTTTCCCTAAAAGCCCCCACTAAGATTGACAACACTACGATGTAGGAATATTTTTTATTCGCCAGTGTATTTCAGTAAACAGAAACCAATAAGCAAGTCACTTCTGGATGGTAAGCCTGTGATCAGAAGGTCAAAAAAGTATACCCAGAAGGGTGGCATATCCTATTTGGCAGTATAACTTAAATATAGCAGTTACCTCCCCCCCATCCCAGGGTAGAACTTAGAGCCACTATCTTTCTAGGTGTACTAGATTTAACTGACTACAATTAATAAGTTTGACAAATCTCGAATAATTGTTGTAATCTGTAGGAGCTTCAGGCCAAAACAGAACAAATCTGTGAAATGGCAGCAGTCATGGCCAAAGCAATCTCAATAGATGATGAGGCCATACAGCAAGAAGAAGAGAGACTTTCAAAACTGGTGTGCGAGAATCAAGGGCTACGAGAGCTGCTGAAAATCAGTGGGGTCACCTGGGAAGACTTCCAGAAATTTCAGGAAGAGAGACTCAAGAAAAAAGAAGCTGAACTTGACAGTTTTGCAGAATCGAGTCATGACAGTGACACTGCCAGTGCAGGCAGTGATAGTAGTAGTTCTGCTTTGTAACAGGACAACTCTCATTAACTGAGTGACCAGGGGACTGGGGACCGATAGGGGAATGGGGGAGAGAAGGGGGCATGGGAAGAGGGGGGGGGGGTTCCTATCAAAATTAATTTGCAGGCCTGTGGTGCATCCAATCAGTCCTCATGTTTCAGATCTCCAGATATTCTATCAGATTTTCAACATCCATCATCAGTCAACAATCAAACAACATCTAACTTGTAGCACTTTACTCAGACTATAGTTTTTCAAATTATTACTTAATTTCAGACCAAATGGCTGACCAGACAGAACCTTTTCACAATTTGATTGGCTATGATACAGTGTTGGTCAAGATGGGAGCACCCTATTCTTGGCTCAAGGATGGGTTTTTATTCTAATAGAAAGGAATACATTTAGTAAGTACTATTTGTCTTTCTGTAAATTTGAATAATTTTGAACTGTCAGGACATAGTAATTCTAACTTTCAAAGCCAGTTGATTTACATGTTAGTTCTATCCCCTTGGAAAAAATTTTGTTGAATCAATTGTCTACTGTATTTTTTCAAAAGTATTTCTCCTTGTTCTCAAACAAAGACCTCAAAAAATGTTTATTCAACAATTTTGTCTTCAGTTGGTATTTGATCCCATCTTTTAGTTCAAACTAGTGTTTCAAAGAGTATCAATATTACATGAGCTGGTAGTTTGAGGGAAATTATTAGAGCCCTTTGAAAGACACATAAGTTGGAGCTAACTCTGTGTTAAAGTACCTCCAAATAATGTACAAAGAATTTTATGATAATGTTTGCAAAATGTAAAGTAAATGAAGTAACGAAATGAGTCATACTGAGAATCAAATGTGAGTTAGAAACATTTTTTTTGTACAAGACTATGTCAAAAATTATTGCATCTTAAAGCTTCTGTGTATGAAAATATTTGAAATATTAAGACTTGATTTAGTTCCAGTTGTGTAGCCTTTGTAAATTCTCCCATTAAATGGCTCCCCTTACCATGTACTGATCTTAGGCAAAAAGAAATACTGTGAATTTCTGAGAATGAGCCCCCGACCCCCCCCTCCCCCTCCCTCTTCCCCACTCTGGTTCTCCTCGTCGTCTTCTATCTCCCTTTTGCCACACAATCTCATTCACAATACTTTTGAAAGTCTGTGAGGTTACATTGAGAAATTCCAGTTTTTAGAAACAAACTGCTTTTACTTTTCGACAAAAGTACGAAAATGTGCCAAGTTTCTTCAAGTCTGCTTAACAGCCACAGCCTCTCTACTTTCGCTGCCTTTTATCAGTAGATTTTTAACCTTTGTCTTGTTTCCAACCTTACATGGACTGACTTGAGTTGTAATTTTGGAACTGACAATTTTTTTCCATGGAAAATGTGAAAATTGTTCTTTAAGAACTGTTAGCCTTTCAAGAGAAGAAATTGGCAGAACCTAGCAGGCCTGTAGGGAGGCAGGGGAGGAAAGGGGAAGAAAGGGGAAGAGGGGTTGCCGCAAAAACATCTGCAGGGGAAGCAAAAAATTATTGGGGAGCACAGTTGAATTTTTAATAGTTTATTATAAGATCTTAAACTCCTATTCAAAAGTTATTGTGGTTAACCAAAAAACTATGGGGGGGGGGGGGGAGGCCAGTGCCCCCTCGGTGCCAAAAAAAAAAAA
>JAOBRD020495430.1:0-17368 GCA_027575215.2 Hydrozoanthus sils | reverse complement strand
GTTTTTGTCATCTTTTAGAATATAAGAACAGCTACGATGAATATATACAACATAAATATGGATATACACAATATAAATATTAATATACACGATAATGAAACAGCTACGATGAGCTTGAGAGCTCTAAAATGCACGTCCGCTCATGACGCCAGCCAGCCAGATAGGTCATTAGGTTAGTTAGCCCTAGCCTGTTTAAACATGGCTGGAAATTATCATCTTTTATTAAATTTTCAACCTCGAATGTTGCGTTTCTAGCGTTTTGATTGGTTCACTCAATCTCAGCTAACAGCTCATTTACCGATTTTGACCATGTATGGAAACTACATGTTTAGTGTTGCAAAGCTGAAATATAGTTCTGAATAAATTTAACTGTCTTTTTTAAGTATCGATAGTTTTGAAAAACTCAAGAAACTCAATAAAACAGTTTTTCCATTCGCGCTTGTTGGATACGTAATTTATAACTAGCGGCTCTTTGGCAAATTACCATCTCATATCCAACGCGCACTCTTAGAATAACTGTTAAATAGACCTTATTCATATAAAATGGTGGAGAGTTTAAAGTTCTCTGTTTGCATTTAAGAAAGTTTACATCAAGAACAGGGCTAACAGGGCTAATTTAGGCCTACTCCGGGTCCTTAAGTCGCCGCGATTTTGAGCACTTATTGCGACTTAGGGCAATTTAAGGCGACTTAAGGCGATTTAAGGAAAACTGGGTTGAAAAAGTGCGATTTAAGGCGACTTGAAGGCGATTTAAGGAAAAATGGGGTGAAAAAAGACTGTGACTTAGTGCGATTTAAGGTAACAAAAGGACCCGGAATAGGCCTTAATTTAATCGCCGACAAAAGAATTTCAAAATCGTGTTTTTACAGGAAACTCGACCTTCGGTCCCGTGTTTGTGTCTACACTCGATCTCTACCAAACACAACTCGGCTTACATTGGCCTGTGTAAACAAGGTAGCGGTGTTTTATATTTTAGTGAAAAATATCTCGTGTTTGGTGATTCTTGTTCTTAAATATCATGTTGCGCTTTATTAATGAATCGTGCTTTTAATCGTAATTCATTAGTTTTTTTTTAAAGCTAAACATTTAGAATGCAAAGTCACAGTTACATCGTTCATGGCTGTGTCGCAATTTGAGTTGATTGCATTTCAAGGCTGTCGCTGCCAGGAGAATGTTAAAGTGCCAATGAAACTAACAGTTTTTGTTGCATCAAATCGTATAACATATAATTTCAAGTACTTGTGCAAATTTTTTTTAAAAATTTGGTCATACTGTTTTTTTTCTTCATAGTGGCTCAAACCAGCAACTTTTTAAGACATCTTGGATCACGACCACGTTTCCGGGGGACTGGGCTGAAACGCCATTCCCGACTTGTAATATCAAGCAATGTGTTCTTCTTTAAACACAAAGAGGCGAAAGAACTGAAAACTGTATCAAGAATTGGAATTTATTTCTGAATCGAAAAACTTTGACTCATTCATGTCCATCTTGCTTTGTTTTGATCCAAAGATGTTCGGAATGACGTCATAGCCCAGTCCCCCTAAAACGCAGTTGTAAACTAACAAACGCGAACTTCAAAAGCGTGTGTAATTTCAAGAATACGACCAATTTTAAACATTTCTTTTTTCAACGTTCTTATTTTGCAAATTACTTATAGTGGATGAAAAAAAATTGTCAGTGTTATCGGCACTTCAAGTTTTACACTCAGTTCGGCAACTTTGTTATATGTGGTTGTTTTGATTAATGATCCTATACAAAGAAACAGGGCATCGTTGAACAATGATTATCAACTACAAAAACTATTACGGATTATACTTGTACATGGTATAAAAGATCTTGAGGAAATGGAATATTTGAGGAAGGTGGTATGGGAAAAACTCAAACCTCTCTTTCAAAAAAGGAATGGTAGAAAAAAAAATTAACTCCCCCTCCCTTCCTAAGTAAGCAGCTTTTGTTACACTCGAAGGGAGATGTGGAGAATAATCAAACATTGTCAAGTTTCGCGCAAATTCAATTGAGAGCTCGTACAGTTGTCCTTTTCTCGCTCCCAGTCCCTTGATCGTTTCAAGCATCACTCGGATACTCGTTCACAACAACAACAAAAAACAATCCATGTACTTAATCCTCGCTAGGCATTTGATTTTATTTGCTCTTTTTTTACAGATTTACAAAATAGTTGCAATAGCAACGGCTAATCGAATTAAGAAGCTGAAGTCGGACGGAAGCTAAAGGTGTTGCGTAGATTCCCGAAAGTAATGCCCCCCCTGAGAGTAATGGCTACCCGAAAGCAACGTTAACTTTTTGCCCACCTAGTTAACGGTGTATCCGAAAAAATCGGCAATTTTACGGTACAATTTAGTATAGTATTAATGATCGTGTATGCATAGCGTACCGATAAATGTCAAAAAATTTAAAACACAAGTGATATTAATTCTAAATTTTACGAGGAACCAGGCAATTACATGTTTATGACATCAAGGGCAAAATTCTACATTCTCTGTGGTATCCCACGCGAAAGCGTTCCGTAACCTAACTCATTTAATTACAGGTTTCTTCGAAAATTGCTTGAGAGGTTTGAAATCATTTTTTTGAATATTTTAAAAAATCGGAAAATTTTCGGAGGTATTCGGAAACTTTCGGAAGTCTTTGAAAATTTTTGGAAAATCTTCGGAAAACGTTTTTTAGACATTTTTGTAGACTTGCCACAGTCGAGCTCAGCGAGCTCAGAGAATAAAAAAACGACCGAGTGAGAAAATCTAGCAATTTTGAGACTTCGGAAATTTTCGGAAGTATACTAACGACCAATCAGCGCTAAGTAATTTGCCCAGAATTAAGAAAAAATGTCTCCGCTATTATCCAATCAGCTTGAAGTAATTTTGCCCTCTATGTTATAAATTTTATTTAAGATAAAAAGTAACAGCAGTAAACAACGTTTCGTCATCATCACGACGACATCGTCAGGCAAACTGTCTGGGAAAGTAAAGACAACTTGAATACAAACCTATGCAAATAACTAAGCTGTTTGTATTCAAGTTGCCTTTACTTTCTCAAACAAACTACCTTTAGTTTTTATTCTAAATATTATACCTAAAGCTGCATTAATTAGGTATAAAATTATTGTAAATCTGGTTATATTATATTGTAGGAATATGCAAAAAATGAATGACTTTAAATTTCTAAAGTTCTTTTTGTTTTAGGCCACGTCCAGTTACGTTTTTAACAGATGCTAAAATAACAGCTACCCGGAGTTAGCTGAACCTTTTGCCTGTTAAAACCAAAAGTAATTTCAGAATTCTACGGTACTTGTTGAATAATAGTAGGATGATATGAATCTAGTTTAAAAACAGGTGTAGCTGAAATAGAAAAGCAGAAACAATTTGCCTGCGAGGAAACTAATATTGATTAATGTAATTTACTCTTTTATCAGTTGATTATGGCCTTGTGCCGCTCTTTAATTAATTGTTTTCGTTAGACAATATTAATATCATGCACGTATTATATAAACCCAAAAATAATTTTGGCTAATTACGATAATATGATGTATTTATATTCATAACCTAATTGTGGAGAAAACAATAGTGTTTATACTTATCACAATTTCAAAACCAAAAGAAAATAAAAAAAAATTCTAAAAGGTCTGGAGTCACTTTTTCTTTCTTCGTGTATTTTCGATTGTTTAAATTATTTATTTCTTTATATAGGGGGATCGGTCATATATTTTTGGAAGAAAGAGGAGAGGTTGGGTTGGGCTGGTTCAACTTTGGGTGCTTGTATAAAATGGACATGGACCTAAAATATGACTTACCTACCCCTCCCCTAAATCTAAATCTAAAACTACCGCTACCTTGGCTGTAACCTTAACCCAAGAGTGCATGAGTGCTTAGATAGTCTCCCTCGCAGCCTTTTTTTCGGTTCGTCACCAATGCTCCTCCCCTGGAGGAGACGAGCCCAAAAAGATCAGTGCTGAGATATTGATATAAGCTATGATGTAGTTGTTATAGTAGCTGGGAAAACTGTGTTGCTTTTTCTTCGTTTCTGCCTTTGTGTTAATCCTCTACAGCATTTGCCTGGATCTCAGCATCTTGCATCTGGTCAGGACAACTCCTTCTCGGCATTGCCTGTAAAAGTAATCAACTACTTTTAATTTGTGCCATTTCTCGGCTCCAGATCCTTTTTTGCGCTTAACTAATGGAGCCTGGGCACTGGATTGTTCTTCTTGTGCCTGGGCTTAGATGGCGCTCAATATCATAGAGGCTCTGGTTTTGGCATCGGAAAGAAATGTTCTCAGAGTAATTAGTTGTTGTTTTGTCCTAACCAGAAACGGAGGGTAAGTCAGTTAGCAAGAAGTAGTGTTACAACTAAATTCAACAGTTTTTGCCAGATTATCCTTTCTAGGATGAGTGGGTTGTAGTGGTGAGGGGGGATGGAGGAGGGGTAGGGGATGAGAAGAGAGATAGAGTCTGAGAGCATGGCCTTTTCTTAGAGATATGGAGGAAAGGAGAGAGGCCCAAAAGCAAGATCTCTCTCGAGAGGAGATGAGAAGGAGACAAGCATAAGGGCGTGGTCTCTTCTTAGAGATAAGGGGGAGGAGAGTGAGGCCCAAAGCAAGATCTTTTCTTAGAGAGGGGGAGGAAGGGAAAGAGGCCCGAGAGCATGGTCCATTCCTAGGGGAAGGAAGAAGGGAGAATTGCTCAAAAGCATGTTCCCTTTCTACAAAGGAGGAAGAAGGGAGAGGAGACCGAGAGCAAGGTCTCTCTTATGGTCATATTTAGGAAGGAGGAGGGAGAGTTGCCCGCAAGCTTGGAATCTTCTTGGGGGAAGGAGGAGGGAAAGTTGCCCGCAAGCTTGGAATCTTCCTGGGGGAAGGAGGAGGGAAAGTTGCCCGCAAGCTTGGAATCTTCCTGGGGGAAGGAGGAGGGAAAGTTGCCCGCAAGCTTGGAATCTTCCTGGGGGAAGGAGGAGGGAGAGTTGCCCGCAAGCGTGGTGATATCAGAACCTCTAGTCCTGATTGTGGTTTGTTGTATACTTGGTGAAATACGCACCTTTTCATCGTATCTCAGATAGTTCAACCTCATCAGTTTATCGGGAGCCCCAACTCTTCTTAACCTACGACAGGAGGTCAAAGCACAAGTATTAAAGGTTCTTTTCTCTCTTTTTCGCCCTTGATAAGCGTCATTAAACTCAAAAAGATGTATTTGCTAGACAAACTAGCCTAGCTGATTTACCAACTGGTGAGGAAAGCTGGCAAACTTCAAAGAGAATTGAAATACAAAAATAGATAAAGAAAATACTTTGTTGTATGCAGCATGAAGGATGAGTCTGCAGAAGCGATGCTTATTTTTAATTGATACTCAATTTCAACAAATTGTATAGTCAGCTGAGAGAAGACAAGGTCACTTCAACAAAATCTGGTGGTTTTAGTCTAAAACTCATTATTGACTTAAGCATTTTTGAATGTTGGTTTTGACCTACTTTTTTCCTGACCAGAAAGGCTTTTCAGCCAGTTCGAATTCGCAGTAAAGAAGGTAGGCTGTTAGTATCTTCATGATAAGGATCACGATTCCCTGTCAAGACAAAAATATCTATCAATAAACCAAGGAAAAGCGAGTTATATTAATACTTGGGGCCTACAAAGGGTTTTTGGCAACAGGGTCTTAAATTGAGGCGTTAGAAAAATATCAAAGCGCCGACAAGAGACAAAAATTATCTGGAAAAGCGCGACAGTTTGCGATAGCGACAAAAGGCATCAGAGATTAACTATGTATCAAATTATCCAGGAATACATGTAGTCAGTTTTTCGCTGTATATTTGGTTCGAGCTTAAAATTTTTGGAACACGCTAATGAGACAGACACATTTGTTCGTCATGTTTATTTGATTCGGCTTTTAACAACGATTGATAAACTGGAGCTGCAAAGAAATTAGCAAAGCAAATTATTGCTTGAAAATTGAAAATTATGACACCGACATTTTGTTTAGACGAAAATGCGACAGCGAAATTTTACACTAGAATTAGATGCGACAAAAAAATGGGGGACAAGCGACATCTGAGCACCCCTTTGTAGGCCCCCTACTTGGTTTCAGGTTATCTTAGAGAGAGGTCTAGAACTTTTTATTCGTGGTCTTTGAGTTGAAGTAAGGAGAAAGCAAAAAGAATGGGGAGGGAGGAAAAAAGAGGTTATAAGGGAAGAAAAAATAAAGGAGGGAAGAGGGTAGGGAAGGGAAAGAAGAAGGAGGAGGAAAGAGGGTATAAGGGAAGAGAGGATAGAGGAGGGAAGAAGGTAGGGAGAGGAAAGAAGAGGGAGGAGGAAAGAAGATACTAGGGAATAGAGGATAAAGGGAAGGAGAGGTAAGGAAAGGAATAAAGGATATAAGATGAGAGGGTAGGAAAGGGAAAAAAGGAAGGTGGATGAAAGAGGGTATATAAGAAAAGAGTATAGAGGAGGAAAGAGAGTAAAAAGGAAAGGGGAGGAAAGAGGAAGGTGGGTATGAGGGAAAAGAGGATAGATGAAGGAAGAGGGTAGGAGAAAAGAGAAGAGGGATGATGAAGGAAGAAAGTAGAAAAGTTAACCAAGGTAAAGGAGGATGAAAGAGGGTAGGAAAGCAAATAAAATAATCGCTTAAAATTGAAAGTATTTTGTAATACAAGCTGTATTAACCACGAAAACTAAGACAATGCAGTAGGACAAACTTCAACGACAATTTCCGAGCTTCACTTCTGTAGGTTTTGGTTGATAAAGTAAATCCATTATTGATTTGATATAACAGAAGTTGGGATGGTACGAACCATTAACAAAATAGTTCAGGCGCTGGTAAAAATTATGAAACCTTTACGAGTAACTTTCTAAAGACTTCAAATCCGCTTCCATACTCCCCGTAACCTCAAACCCCTTTTTGCTCTTCGCTTCTTCCCTTAACCCGTAGTCCCTTGTAGCCCATAATTTGTCTTCCCTTACCCCGTTATACCCTCCTCCATGCCCCTGTAAACCCAATCCTTTTTCTAACTCTTTTTCTCTTCCCTTACCCCACAATCCCTTCCCAAACCCCCTATAACCCCTAACCAGTTTTTAGCCCCTAGTCTTTCTTTAGCCCGTAACCCCTTCCAACAACCCCCTGTAACACCTAATCCTTTTCTAGCCCTTAGTCTCTTCCTTATCCCGTAACTCCTTCCCACTAACGGCTACACCTTAACTTACCTGACCAGGGCACATGTGATTTTTGGACGTTACAGTGGCTGTCAGTGGTCCATTACCGAGTATAATGTGGTTTTGGAGTTTCTGTAAAGCAAGTGTGTTAATATAATTTCTTTGACTGCTTTGCACTGTAATCACTTAACTGGGTTGTTATAGCATACAACTGCCAATGATTTTATCAAGTTAGTAAAACATTAAAGTCAATGTTCATGGTTGGCCTCTTCCCTGGCCTTGTACAGCCAAGAAGGCTAAAACTTGGCCGAACCAACCTTTGTAAAAGTCAAAGCGAAAAAAGCGAATGCTAATGATCATGTTTTGTCATATTGGTTGTAAACAAAGAACCTTACAGAAAAACGGGACCGCGTGGTCCAACAACAGATTCGAGGGACAGTACACACTTAATGTATAACCCCAGGGAAACAGGAATTGAGGGAAAACCAAGCTAACTTGTTTCCCGAGGGAATATACACTAAGTGTTTGTCACATATTTAGACTTTCCTTCAAACAATCATATAGCTAAACAAACAAACAAAGACGGCGGACAGGCAGCAACTGCGCAGTTATATCCCGGTCGTGATACCTTTGAATTTGACCAGGTGCACGTGACTATGAATCAACCAATCACAGTGCTTGTTTTGTTGATTGAAAGTCTAGGTGTATAACAATACTCATTATTTACGCAACGTTATATGTGCAGCCGACATATTTTTTGTATGGTCAATAGAAAACCTTATCGTTTGTAACTTACAAATTAGATATTATAAAGCCTAACCTCATCCTTAAATCGTGAAGGCAGGAACTCATCAGGGCGTTCGAATATCTCAGGATCTCTTTGCACGAGGTAGACATTTCCTACTAACAACTGCCCTTTCTGGATGGCAAAACTGCCTGATTCAGACTTCAAACTGAAGTCGTTTCTGGTTAAAGAGAAAAAATTTTAGTCATCATTTCAATTCTCATCTTGCATGGAAAGACTATGTTTCGACATTAAGGCTAATTCTGATAATGAAATGAGCTAAAACATGACATAAAAATTAGGGGACCGCGGAGAGGTAAGGGGTTAGGGGTTAATTTACCAAAAGTTATACTTATTTTCTTTTTAAAAATCCTTCATAACTTTATTTTTTAATCTTCTAAGTTTTTTAAGAATTATTTATGAGCAGCACAACTAGACCTTGCAATTGCATATTCCTAAGCATTTCGCCGATGACGTGACTTCATCGGGGAGTTAGATTAATACAACTAACTGAAACTGCAACATAAATAGCATATATAAAGCATAGTTTCACGGTGATTCACGACTAGTCTACGGTAATAATCACGAGGCTGAATAGTACAGATACATCTAACAATACATTACCAAGTTTGTTGTTGTGTCATACAATTTCTATTGCATCACATACAGTGATCTGATTGAGTGCTTTGTTCACATTTCTATCGCCATTTATAGTTTTAGACGCAATTAAAGCGTTTTTAGAAATCTCTTTTTCTAAATTTCCTGGCCGGGGGCGCATGCGCCCGGACCCCTCTAGAACTTTCGCGTCTAAGGCGTTCGTCGGCTCCCAAATCAAATTTATGCTCCGCGGTCCCTGAGAAAGAAGAATTTCTGTTTTGACCTCCCCCTCTCAAGAATCCTAGGTCCACCCCTGCTTCGGCAAACGGACCAGCAGAAACTTTACTTGCTGAAGAACTATCTCCTTTTATCCATGCATTAAACGTAACCAAAATAACTTCAGAAAAAAAAGCTGTTTAAAGTTCATATATGTTAACACTAAATCCCTTCTTAAGTCAAGTGACCCGTTAGCCCAGCGCTTATCTCTGGTTTATGTGATGTTGAGCGAATTAGAGTCGTTGACGACTAAGGTAAAGCAGTAAAGGTGGTGTATGTATATTGCGACTTTTCCGTGTGAATATGCTCAAAGGAGCTTCACAGTGTTCAGTTTACTCCAGCGGACTGCAAAACATATATACATACATCAAAGTGGTTCATGAATGCTGGTACTCATTTTACCGATGTCGGAAGGACGGAAAGCTGGGTGAACTTTAGCGGGAAATAAGGACTCGAAACTATCTAACCCTTCACCAGGCCGGGGATCGATTTGGAGGCAGAGATCGGAGGGGTTCGCGCGGTTGTAAGATCTCTCCCTGAACACTAATCAATTGCAGGTTAGCTCCGAACAGAAGCTGGCACTCAGCGATACAGCTAAATTGACTGGAACAAGTGGGATAAAGAGTCTCCTCAATCAAGGGCACGGCACAGAGGTTTGACCGACTCGCACTGACACTAGGACTCGACTCCACACATGCAAGTCAGAAACTCTAACTGCTTGGCCACTGCGCTGCCGATTTTTATGTAGACAAGAAGAGAACAAGCAACTTGAGAAATAGAAATGTTAATAGAAAGACCGAAATTAAAAACACGGGGCCCACAGCAAAACAGTATATGTTTTTTTTATAGAAAGGTTGATTAACGCCCGGGAATAGATCTTTTACATGTCTCACAAACCTTGCACGTCCAAACAACAGCGGCACTCCTGGGTACAATCTAAGAATCTGTCACAAATTGAAAACTTTTTAGTTTATACTATGCACACGTGAATTTGATGATAAAATAGAATTCGAAATCTATGACTCACTATTGGCTTTCTAACCAAGAAACAAGCTAAGAAAATACTGTAAGCGATGTGATTCTAGAATCTGTTTTATGACAAAACAGCCAGTAAAAGGGCACAAAGGCCTCATGGGTCAAAATGATTTAAGCCTGTACTGAAACGGAGTGTTAGCAGTCGTGGTAAGAGTTTGCGTCATCAGTCACAACGCTTACGCTTTAGCCTGCAATGCAGGCGGTACGCTTTTGTTTTGAAACAATCCAGCCGCGGTCGCGGTTGAACACGTGAGGCATGGGGAGAGTGAGTGGTGTGCGGCGGGAGGTTTGGGCTCTAGATCGAACGAAAAACAAAACGAACGCCTGCTTTTCAGGCTACTTACGATTTTGTTTATATGTATTCTGTGGGAATTTCAGCCTGTTTGTCAGCTATGCGGTGTTGACGAGGCCGAAAATGGGCGATACAGCCGTCCACGGCTGCTAACACAAAATACTTTTTAAGGGTTCATTACACTGATCCATGAGGCCTTAGTACCCTTTTAATGGCTATCTCGTTACTAGCACATATGTGCAACACTCCAGATTTTATAACATCAAACATACCCCAAAATATATTTGCTTAGCTTGTTACTTGGTTAGAGTACCGATAATGTGTAAGCATGGCGTCTGAAACGACCTCGATTAGCTCGAACTAAAGTCGTGTAGCACGGGTCAGCTTGTCGTGTTATCTGACTATGGCGTGGGTTGGCTTTAAACGCCGTGCTTAGGAGTGCTGAAGCACGATTTTCTAAGTTCAGGCGAATTCGGCACGATACTTACACAGTACGGTACTTGAAACCGGCCTTAAAGTCATAACTACAACCTTAATGAAGTTTGTTATAGTATTGTTGTGCTCCTGTTACCCTAATGATTATTCTAATAATAGTTATAATAACGATAGCGATGATAACAAAAATAACATATACCTTTTATTATACAACTAACTAATTTCGAGTGATTGAATCGAGCGACAACAGTGCTAACACGAAATGCCGTAAGCCGAGTTTTCTCACTGAAACAATGACGTATTTCGAATTAGTTTGGCTTGTGCGCAGGCCTGTAAAAGCAGTTGTTTTGAAAACTAGTTTCTTCCCAATTATTGCTTAGTTCTTAATTTGCCCTTTAATTGATTTAGTCAATTGACAGAGACGCCTGGGGCATGCTTGAAATAGTTGGATTCAATTTTTGAAACATTCACTAGACCATTGTAACTCCACTTATTTTCCCTGAAGAAGGTTAAGAACTAGACGAAACGTGTCGGTGGTTTAAACCTCAAGTGCTTTTTTCCTTAAGAAATGTTGTCATCCATACATTTACTAATTGGTCTACATTTCTTACCTCCAAGACAAAACAATGCAATTGTTTCATTTTCCCTAGAGAATCTTCGGTCAGCGGATTTCCGTTTAGTTCATTCTCCATCTCGCTCTTCATGCTTTGTCTTGTGTCGGCATCCAGCAAAGACAATCGCGCCACGCAGCATCTTAGCGCCCCGGCTGTTCCACCGTACGCATTAAAACTACAGAATGAAGAGAAAATTATCTTAAACTTTTTGTTATTGTGCAATTTCTAACAAACTCCAATTGTGGAGCAAGAATTTATCAACGCCCCTCCGCTCAACCGTGTAGCCTGGGACACGACTTTGTAGTTTTATTTATTAAAGTATAACTTATAAGCTACCAAACTTCATTAGACTTCTTATAACTTCAAATTCTACATTATTTGCTTAATTTCTTTCTTTTCGTTTTAGAATTATCAAAGTTTTGGAAACGCGTAACCGTAGAGCTGCTTAGGCGCCTGGTCGTTCTTTATCCTATTCCAGCTAAACGGTTCAAATCCTCTTTGGGCCTTTTTAGTCACAAACTATTCTGTTTCCGGTCTTCTTCCGCAAGCAACTGCGTTCCCTGACTGCGAGTTCTTTCGTCCTCTATTATTGCGTACATACCTTAGCCTACGCCTTTCCTTTTATATTTTGAGTTTTTTTCCTAACTTGTTCGCTTATGGCTGTACATTTTACCACAACTCTCTCTCCCCTTAACTTGATGAAAAGAGATTCATAACTTACATTAGCATGAAGAGTATGTCTCTGAGTGCCTCAAATTCTGAAAGTCCCGCTTCTAGGGCTGTGGACATGATATCACTAAAAGCGGGTGATTTGCTAACTTGTTCTTTTAGTGGCACACTAGCCGCTTTGGCCTCCTTTACGGCTCTATGGAAGAAAGGTGAGACATATCATACCGATAAGTAATGTTTATTCGGGTTTTGTCTAATGAGAACAGCAAGATAGTGCTAGGAGAAAAACACTGAGGTCAGGTACAGATTAAGATACTTTTAGGTAATATAGGGTAAAGATAACTAAGATTAAGGGTTATCAAGTAAGGCGAGGTTAAATAGTACAACGTATCGTAAACTAAGGTATGATTGAAAAAAATAAGCGTACGTAAAATAAGGTGTGGTTATATAAAGCAGGATAGGTAACATAAGGTAAGGTGTGGTTATATAAGGCAGGGTAGGGTAACTGAAAGTAAGGTGTGGTTATATAAGATATGGTACTGGTAGGGTACTCAAAGCAAGGTGTGGATATATAAACTCAAAGTAAGGTGTGGTTATATAAGGCAGGGTGGGATAACGTAAAGTAAGGTGTGGTTAAGTTGGATAAGGCGTTGCTAAGTAAGACATGATAGGGTAAAGTAAGGTTGAAACAGGGTAACGTAAGGGAAAATGTGGTTAAGTACAGAAAGGGGTAGGCTAAGGTAAGGTAGGGTAATGAGCGGACTCAAAGTAAAGATGACGTACTTTCCCTTGCCCCACACGCCGTGTAGGAACCTGTAGAGCAGGCCAGCATCAAGCCGGACCCCAAGAAGGGTTTCGCTGAATATATCGCTTGTCATGTCGATTATGCTCCGCTCAAAGTCCTTCTTCAGGGAATCATCTGTTTTCAACGAAGACAATTAAACTAGACTTAGGAGATGTCCATACACATAAAGTGTTATGTTAGCAGATTACAAGTTTAACTGCCAAATATACAGCTTGCTCGCTACTTGATGGTAAGTACACTTCAAAGAAAAAACTCTGTTCTGTAGTTAAGATTCACGTGAAGTATGTCTATACATTATATGTTAAGCGTATTTTGGTTTTATAATAACAGATCAATGTCAAAGAAGAAAGGGGGGTTGAGAGAAGGGGTTGAAGAAAAGGGGATGGAGAGAATTAAGGGGGTTGAGAAGAGGGGGTAGAGTGAAGGAGAAGAAGTGAAGGGGTTGGAGTGAAAGGGGTGGAGAGAAGGGGTGAAGAGAAGGGGGTCAAGAGAAGAGGCTGGAGAGAAGGGGGTCAAGAGAAGAGGGTTGAAAAAGTGGACTGTAAGAAGGGGTTGAAGAGAAGGGGGTGGAGAGAAGGGGCTGGAAAGAAGGGGGTGGAGGGAAGAGGTTGGAGGAAGAATGAAAAAATGAATGAATTGGCGAATGAATAGAATACTTCATGAGCTATTGAGCAGCTGAATGAATAGTTGTTACAAACATCATATAATCAAACCATTGTTATTACCAACGCTCAATTAAGAGAGTAAATAGCATCGCGCATGTTTGTGTACAAGAATGTAAAACACTATGACGTGGGGGAACACGAGAAAGTGTTGAGGGAAAACGAGGCGGAGCCGGTTTTTCTTTCTGTTTTCTACATATTCTACTTAGAGGCTTTGCAAGGTCACTAGACTCTGAAACACTTCGTAAAAGATTTGGAGTTTTGACACTACTATGGCTATTCATCATTATTTCTTTCAAGGCAATGCTGCCAATACCTCGCTTTAGGCTACTACATGCTCAAATTAATTTTTGCTTGGGTTTGATGAGATATGCAAAAAAAATTTGGATCTAATTTGCATAATTTGATTTTGCTTCAATAATCTTCTAGGAAAGTTAGAATGTGATCGTCTGAATCAAGAAAAGTTGCTTGATTTAATATGAATTTCGAGTGTCTATGTTTAAAGAACTTAAAAATTGCATTTTTTACAAGATATTTCAAGATGAAGTAAGAAGCGGCCATGAGTGGGTAGGAGGCTGCCAACTGTCATGGCCGCCTTTAAAAGCCTACTAAATTTTGGAAAGAGTGCAAAGCCAACAACTTGTTTTTAGGTCTCTTTTCTGATAAACTCTTTGATACAAGATGCTTTCTTAAATAAAACCATGAAATTTGCTAATATCTTACAAAATATGAACCAAAATCCGAAATATGCAAATTAGCAAGATTGCTTTTTTGCACATCCCATCAAATCCCTGCAAAAATTGTTTTCAGCATGCAGTTGCTAAGGTATTGACATTAGTCCCTTCAAAAATATACTGTCATAGTGTCAAAAGATCAAATATTTTAAAAACATTTTCTGGGTCACGTAACCATGCAAAGCCTCTATTGTATAGAAACACAAGCGATGTTTTACTCCTTTTGTAAAATAACCAAGACAGTTTTTTTGTATCGTGCAACATCATACCGTGATTTATATTCAGTTTTATAAAAGAGAACTATAGCCAAAAAGAGCGCACGTTATTTAGCCATTGGTCTAATTTTCTAAGTTTACAGCAGTAAGCATAAACCTGCGTTTTGCCATTTCTCAAGGTATTCCGGAATAACCTTAATGGCGGCAGGCAATACTTCGCTCTTTCTTGCGACTTCACAGATCTTCATTAAGAACTGTTTCTGCTTCTCGTGTTGAGGTCCGTTGTTGAACATTGAAGGACAATAGTTTTCCAGAAGGAAGTCGTTGTAACGCAATCTCCCAAACGCTTTTTCTTTTTCGACCTGCGAGAAAAAAATTAGCTTTGACGTATGACTGCCTTACTGCAATAGCAATATCACGTCACAAACAGACTGTCCTTACCATTACATTATCAGCTTGGGAGGAGGGGAAGGTGTTTCGGTCCTTACAATACAATACAAAGCTATTCATATTTAAAAGGTCTTCCCATCAGGTACAAAGTAATACAGCATACAAACTTTGTTGTTGAGGGTCTTAGATAGTCCGCTATTTGCGGCTCACATTGAAAGTTATTCAGAGTTGCACTCAATTAATAATTGACAGGTCACGACATCGGGATCACGCTACTATTTTTCGACAATTGTAGTGGGTTCTTTTTGGACCTACCCTTCAACGTCTTCATTCGTCCTTGGCATAGCTATGTTATTGGTCCTCGCTTTAAGATGTATTTCCATTTGCTAACTTTTTACAAAACGTTACTGAGGAGTCCCTAATTATGACGGTTTTTCCGTGTGGTGCAAATCTCCCTTGTATTAAACGAATCGAAGATATTAGTTGCCATCATGGGAGGTTTTGCTGTGTTGCACACACCAAAATGTTGCCAATGAAATTTGATAAAAACTCTCCAAAAGTGGCTTTATGATCATTAGCAACATCCTTGCTGGTATATTCTGTGATTAATGAAATTGTTGTCTTGCAATTACGGCCACGAGAGAAATGAAGCAAAGTCGAGTACAGGCAAGATACGGTTCGTAAACTCTAGGGTAAAGTGAATAAGATCTTAGTGATGTATTTTGTTGGTACAAGTAAATCACTTGAATATTTTTAGATGAACGAGTAGATTTTAGAAGGCTTAGAGCTTCACATTTTTTATGTCCTTTTTTTGGTTAGTACGAAGAAAATTATGAGGACTGGAATGTCCAAATTGGTTCTTAAAACGTATGTAAATTGTAATGTTCTAGCAGAAAGACCTCATCTTCTTAGTTTTATTCTTCGAACCTTTCTGCGCTGGCGATGGACTCGTCCTCGTATGGCCTTTCATTGCAACATTAATTTCTGCAACTCGTAAATTCATGGTCTGGCTCAACTTCTACCCTACAAGGTGTTTATTCATTTCTTGAAGATTCTGATTGGGAATATCTTGTAGCCATTTCGAACAAAAATACTGCAAACTACAAGATTTGCTCGACACGCGGAAAATAATTCACTTACTTGACGTCACGACCTTTCTAAGACCCAGGCCTTTCAGAACTCGTCAAGAGCATAAAGGGTCGCGTTTTATGCCATAAAACGATGGGGAAAGTTCTACGTTATTTTACTCTTTCAAAATTCAAACTAGAAACATGTATAGAATTGGTGGCAAAGCCTTTTCGTAAGAGGCTATACACACTTTCATGTTTAAGATGCCAGTCGTGAATTTAGTTTTGGAGTGGCGTCCGTTTGCAAGAACAATTAATGAGTCTCTTCAGCATCCGACAGAGAGAATCGAATATAAAAATTATGACTTTCCACACCAACGGTTTTTTGATTGGCCTGACTATTTCTGTCTCAACCAAAGTCTCTAATCACGCTACATGCCACTCTAATCAGACTAAATTAATCAGATTTTGGTGCATTCAATTATTTTCACAGCATGACATCAAAAGGAGCTGAGGTATTCAACGATGCAATAAACAAAGCGGCTGGGAGCACCTGTATAGTTTTGTATTGTATTGTATTGCAGTGTATTACATGACTTATTTCGTCTGTGGTCGCAAGCTAAGACGTGAAATGTAAAGTGTTTGGGCTCTGGAATTGGGTGAACGTCACCAAAGCAAACCGACAAGCAGTTTTCACAGATCTAAAACTGGTGGTTCTAGTTTATGATAAAGGAATAAAACAACATCGCCCGTGTTTGTATACAATTTATAAAATGGTTATGATGTAAGAGGGCACGAGGAAAGTGTTGGCAGAAAACGAGGCGAAGCCAATTTCCAAAATATATAGAAACAAAAGCGATGCTGTTTCATCCCTTTTAGAAAATAACCATAAAAAAATTTGCGTATAGCTTCTTTACGTCGTACCCATTTTCTATTCTTTTATATAGAATAGATATGTAATCAATCATAGTGTGCGTCATATCAGCAGAGCTATATAAAGGCCGAAGATAACCAGAAACTCGAATGATGTTGAGCAGGTGCAGATCCAGGAATCTTGGGAAGGACTGGGGGGATGGGGGGGGGGCGTAAACATCAAGGCAAGTTCTTATTCCTCACTCAAGTAGAGCATATTTTGGGGGGCTCAGGTTGCGTATAGCAACGAATGCCAGCTTCCTAGGGGGTCCGGGGGCATGCTCCCCCGCAAAATTTTGAAACTGCGAACTTTTCAGATCGTCAGAATCCACCAGTGCAAACAAAATCCTGTCAATTTTTCATCGTCATTTTCTGTTAGTTCTCTTTGGCAAAATTATTGGTGGGACTAAAGTCCACCCGGCGCTATGGCTCCGCGGCCCCTGACACTCTCCACGCGTTTAACAAAGTCTGACACATTTAATGAAGCTTAACTCACGCGTTTCACAAAGTCTGTCTCATTTAGCTTAACTCACATCATGATTATTTTAAAAATATCAAGGTAGCGAGCGAAATGTTAAGAACGACTTTTTAAGCTAACCCTGTTTCTCGTTCACGATTGAAAAACAATATGAGCAGCGTTTTCATTTCTTTCAGTTGATCAATAAGAACGTATCTAAGTTATCGCCGTTTTTTTAATAAGTTTCAGGTTGTAAAAACTATATTTCTACATTTTGCCG
>JAOBRD020495321.1:0-17369 GCA_027575215.2 Hydrozoanthus sils | reverse complement strand
TAAACGGAACTTTCACAATATTTATTCTAGTATGCATTCGTTTGTATAAGGGTCATATTATAACTTACCAAGAAATTGTTGCTCAGCAGGCAGTCGCTTTGCAGTTGTGAGTAGTTAAAGTTCGTCGAAAAATAGTCATAATCAGGGGGGGGGGAAACCAGGGGGTAGTCTAAATGGAAACCAGCTCAGGCAATTGAAAGATGAATGTTACCTTGAGTATCAGTTGGGTAAGGGTATCTTACAGCAAAAATATGATGAGAATCGGCCGACCCCAATCTTTCGAGATTTTTCAATATTGCATGGTTTTCTCTGACAATCACTCTTGATAATGTAAAAAAAAATTTAAAAAAAACTCGGAGCGCGAGGTCTTCGTTTTCCCATCTCAGGTTTAAGCTCTTCGCTCTACCTGCCATCTTATAACTTCAGCCGATGTGTATGAAAGCCGTTTCACTGCTGTAATTGGCAAGCAGAAGTTTTTTCGCTAAACGCGGTTTCTTTATATTGGAAAATGTGAGCTAATTGATTGATCACCGTGAGTATACTTGTATGTAATAACGATCATTGTGGAATAAAATATTTTCCACTCTTTATTTTTTGCTCATCAAGGAAGAAGTAAAGAAAAAACTAATGCTGAAGGACATACCTGAACAAAAAGGCTACCTTTGAAGTTCAAGGCAACCGTCGAAGCGTTCGCGATGCCTTTCTCACCTAAAAGTAAAAGCTAAGTTTCCGGCGAAGGTGTGGCAAAATCTCTGAATACCTGGCTCGACTATACTTGTATTTCTTCGATAAAACCCGTATCAGACAAGCAAATGTTTACCCTTACTCGTACCTGAAAGCCTTAATTGCTTGCTTCTTTGTTTGATCAATTTCTATTTTCTCATTACCATAATGTCCCATTTTTAACCCTAGAACGCATGAAAAAAAAGTTACAGAGAGGCATTTTCAAAAGTATGCAATCAAATGCCATGAAACTTGGTATGTGTAATAAGTGTCGAGAATAAGTCCAATTAAGTGTAGTCACGTGGCACCGTGACGAGTTTCGTGGTTTCCTGTGATAACGTCATCAACGATGACGTCATCAATTTGGGCTCAAAAGATGTGTTATTCATCAAAGAACAGATATATGCGGAAGCTTTTGGCAATCGGTAAAATAGCACGTTTTTTATCTCTAAAAAATCGAGGCGGGTTCATTTTGACCCCCCCCTCTCCCTCAAGCCTTCTAGGTTTGTGTAATGTAAGGAGAAATACAATTGACAGCTATTGAAGGGGTTAATTTAATTTACAAAACCGGCTACTCACTACTTACTTAGAGCCCGTGATTATTTGTCAGCAGTTAACAACGTATTTACACGGTATTTTATTAAAATAACCTTTTTGTACTGGCAGACCGAACAAAAAACTGACCTCGATTTTGCAGGACGAAAATTTGCACGGTTAGCCAGTCAAATAATTGTTCTTTCGACTGGTTTCGTGTAAACAAAACGCCTAAACGTGCAAATGTTTGACCGGTTAAGAATTTAACCGGTACCGTGTAAACATAGCCTAACTATTTATCCACTACAACTGGCAACCGTTTACTTTTCAAAGAGTTTGCTCTAGCATCATGTCACATAGTGAATTATTAAGGCCTCGAGGGCAAAGAGAAATGACTTCCAATTAAGGAGAAACTAGAACTTTTTTTGTCTAATTGTAACTTGTGCGCGTCAAGGTCGGGCGCAGTAGAATGCTTAATGCTTTTTTTAAACACTTCTTTGTGAACAGCCACGTAATTTTCTAGATTATACTTTGTTTTTTGGAATTGGTTCCAGTTCTTGGGAAAAATTGATTGGATGACTTACGAGAAAATTAATTAAGAGAAATGATATACAGCATGATATATATCAGAGACTCAACTGTTTGTTATATAAGTAAACTCCAGACCTACTCTCTTTGTTTTAAACAATTGGTTACGTGCTATTTGTATAGTTTGCTTAGCTGCTAATAAAATGCCTGACAAAATACTTTGTCGGCATTCAAATGTTTGCAAAAGACGATATAAAGAAAACTCTATGCATTAGATAAAGCTTTAGCTTTTGGCCACCGCCATCGAAGAAAAATCGTACTGAAATGACTATATTCTACATGTGACCTTGTTCTTAAATGATTTCAGCTCTTTCTTCTTGGAAAAAGTGATTAGCACAACCGAACCGCTTATCGTCTCCGGGACTTTAATATCCACCTTGATAGCCCGGAAGACCGAACAGCTGCCTGTTTTCTAGATTTGTTTAATTTAATACAACTTGTTAATGGGACAACTCATAAAAACGGTCACACCCTTGATTAAGTGATAACTAGATCAGGTGAAGAAGCAGTAAAAACAGTTGAAATCACTGACCCAATGATTTTTGATCACTGTGCCGTCCATTGGCAAAACAACATGCTTGAGAAAACCAACCCCAGGGGGGAAAGAATTTTTTTTTTTTTGGCGCGCGAGCGGGAAAGATGAAACGAATCCTGCAATCTGATTGGTTCCCTAAGGGGGCAGAATTTTACGATCCTGCCCGTGGTCAAATACCAACAGCGACTTCGTGACAAGCAAAGACGACTAAACTTAAAAGGTTCGGATTTTTTTTAGTTTTGCAAGTCTAAGCTTGTAAAGCGTTAACATTTGGAAACAGTTTTTGAATTGTTTTTGACATAATATCCGGCGAATAAAGTTTTCATAGAGACAGTGAATTTCATTATCCTGCTGAGCAAAGATAGTCTGAACAGGTCTTTAGAAAGGGCCTTTAAAAATAAAAAAAACAACACGAAAACACAGGGGAAAAATAAACAAGTTATTTGCTGTCCGGGAGGTCCGCATTGAGGAAAAACTATGCCCTCGGTCTAGGTACGGACCTCGGCCTTTGACCTCGGTCCTTACGCAAGACCTCTGGCACAGTTTTTCTCAATACCGACCTCCTGGCCGGCAAATAACATATATATACTCCAATTGAAGAACTTTAAAGTGCTTATGTACAGACTATCGAGATTTCGGCGGGTATTTTTCCGCCTAAATTCCAGTATCGTCACTCATTCAGCACGTACGATTTTTTTTCACAGCTGGCGAGCGAAATTCCGTCCGGAATTCCAGATATTTTGGATGCAGTAGTTTAGCTGGCGGACGGCACGAGCTCCTAGAGGTCCCGGCGGAGTCAAGGCCACCTCCACCTCCCTCCCCCCTATCCCGGGGAAATTGCAAAACTGGACTCTCAAAAACGTAGTTTTCTGCTTTTCCTGGACCGGAATCATTTGACGGGGAAGGTTTCTTGAGGAGAAACAAATTATCACGAAAAATGAAATATCTGACAGATTTGCCAATTACAGTTATCAATTTGCAGTTGCTTGTTTTCTAGTTGATTCAAAATCGAAAACCAATCAGAAAGAGTGCACAAATCCCATAGCTCTTGAGAGCTGCTCTCTATAGAGATTATCTTTATCGGGTCCAAAGATTGAATCACTTTTACTGTCGGAGTCCGCATTACCGCATTATCACAATCGACGATTTTTGTTTGTGAACTAAAGAGGACGTTACCTTTAAAACAACCGGACGTTGCGTCCGACTTAAAACAGATACCCGATTTAAGAAAAACAACAGTGAAGGGCACTTGTATCTACACCGCTAAATGTAGTTACAATGTAATATCAACGTTAAATATAATAAAAATTAACACTAAATGTATAAATACCAATGCTAAATATAATAAATATTAACACTAAATGTAATACCAACGCTTAAATGTAATAAAAATTAACACTAAATTTAATAAACTTAAGCTTGTCAACAGTAAATGTAATAACCATAGAGTACTGATGTCCTTCAGTGTATATGTGTAAACACAAGGGGTATTGCAAAATTGTTTTTTAGCTAAGTAATACCGTACTTGTCGCTCCAGATCCTTAGACGTGCTATTGGTCGTTTCATTTGCACCGCATGAGGCTTTGTGAGGCCCCTTACTGAGATCATAGGGGAAATTTTTCATCTCACTGACGCGGAAGTAGATATACTGCTGTATTACTGGTTGGTGCATGAACATTCCGTAAGCATACAGGAATATGACAGGTTCCACTGTTAGCAATTGTCTCCATGTAAGTTTTTTGAAGACCATGATTGTGTTGTTTTCAACAGCTGCCCTGCCTCTCTAGTTCTGTAAGCAAGAGTTTAAACATGTCACAATTACAAGTTAGTCAAGATTAAATTAAGATTAGAATGCCGTGTAAAGGTGACATATATTTTATATATTTTATAACAAATCCAGGTGCTTTATATCGGTGTGACATTTTCTCTACTAAAGCACCATGATGATGGTGCTTAATTAGAAAAAATATGGTACAAAAATATGACTTTAGTTATAGCTTCAAATTTTTAGTATAATTATACAGACGAAAAGTATATTTTTAAAGTGTCTTTTATGACCATTACTTTGCTGCAACAGTAGCTTTCCACCTTTTCTTTTGAGCAATGACCCACCTTAAGACCTCAATTTTTTTGGGATGAACCCCATCCTAGCTACCTCATAAAAAAACAATGAATGATCTCTTAGCATTTTTAGTTTATTTATCAATACATGAGGGTGGGGAGCCTGAGGAGGGTCTTAAGTACAAGGTCAGGCTTTCCTTTTTCTCTGGTGAGATTCCAAAGAAGCCAGACTAGCTGCTTATTAATTACTCTAACAAAGCACCGCTAGATGCAATCGAGGCAAGAGAAGGCTGGCTGGTTGACCAAACCCCAAGGGTGCCAAAATTGCCCTCCCCCCATCCCCTGGAGAAGCATAAACAGTGACTAGAACATTCCCTTTCAAAACCCCACAGTACCCAGAGTGCCCCATTGATTTGAGAATATTCAGAATTATAGTTCCAAAAAGCTCAGAAGTCCTGATGGAAAAGTCTCTAAGTGTTCGGACTGTCCTCTCATGTGAAGGTTACCCTTCTTTTATAGGATATCTGAGTGTCTACTCTAGTAAGAGTTCCAGTGAGTTCAGAATATTCCCTAGGGAAAGTTTTAAAGTGTTCAGAATGTCTCCACAGGAAGGCGGGTTTCAGGCTGCCCAGACTGCCCAATGGCCTCTGGGGAGGATCCTTTAAACCCTGTGCCCCCTTGTTGGTTTATAGGGTATCCATATATTTGTGTCATCTTTGATTAGGAATTGAAAGAACTCAGATTGTCCCCACAGGGAAATTTTTGATGTGTTCAGAATTTCCTCACAGGAAGGCAATGTGTATACCATTTACCCTTTTTGGCATAAAAATGTTTGGTTACAGCAGCTATAATGTACCATATGAAAGTAAAACAAGCTAAAGCACTACAAGCAAAACCTGCAGGTAAACATGATAAATCATGCACAAATATTGAACAGAATATATAAAAAAATCCACAGTTAAAAATCAAACAGATTTTAAGAGGTTTCAAATGCTGCTTTTTAACAAACCAGCTCCTTGAAAAATAAAAAATATTGGTTTTTATTTTTTTCAAATGGTAATTTAGTATTGAGTCTTTCTATTTTTAATTTACTTAAAATCAAGCTTACCCTTCACACTTGTTTGATTTTATAATCACACATTTATAATTTCAGTCCAAACTGCACTCCTGAGTTGAATTACCATTATTAAAAATATCTTACATTTTAAAAATAAAATATGACCAAGCTGAATGGCAACAAATGATTTGTTGTGGAGTTTTTACAGTAAAAGTTGCAATCTCGGTCAAAACATTTTGTCAATTCAATTTATTTTAATTTCACTTAAACTTATATAAGTAATACAATAATGTAGTACATATATATGTACTTTATTGAATAACAAAATTGCACAGACACAAAATATTCTTTGGCAGAGGAATGACTTGTGCTCGTGCCAGTTAATCATTTAATTATTTGTTAATGCTGGCTACAATTTTCACTTTCATGGAGTTTAATCTGTTGTGGTTCAATTTTAACTTTGGTTTGAATTTCACACTCCTTAATTTTTGGTTATGCTAATGTGTGATAATGAGTTTGAAGCAAAGAAAAACGAAATTCAAACCATGCAAGGATAAACCATGCCACACATAATTATATTTTTGGAAAGGGAGAGGAGGGGGGGAGGGGCAGAAGCTTATTAGCGAGGGGGCTAAATACAATTTTCAAGTTGCTGGCAGAGGGTGCTTATAATTAGATTATTTGTAACATAAGAGAGCCAAATTACTTAGATTTGACTGGATACCAACAGGGGCATTTGTTCTTATTTAATTCGAGGCAAAGTTACTTGGTGCTGATTTGGTGCTAGCATACTTTCGAAGTTTTACCAAAGATTTTCTGAAAACTTTTCAAAAGTTTTAAAAAGCCTTAGAAAAGTTTTCTAGCCATGTTCCAAAATTTTCAAAGATTTCTAAACTTCTCTGAAGCTTTTTAGAGAGAGAGAGCTAAATACAATTTTCAAGTTCCCAGCAGAGAGTGCTTATAACTAATATATGTAAGAGAGGGGTTCATTAGAGCATTTATAACATAAAAGAGCTAAATTACTTTGATTTGATTGGATACCAACAGGGGCATTTGTTCTTAATTCAGGGCAAAATTACTTGGCACTGATTTGGTGCTAGTACTAGTATTCATTCGCCGAAGTTTTACCAAAGATTTTCTGAAAATTTTTCAAAAGTTTTAAAAAGCCTTAGAAAAGTTTTCTAGCCATGTTCCAAATTTTTCAAAGATTTCCGAATATCTCTGAAGCTTATTAGAGAGGGGGCTAAATACAATTTTCAAGTTCCCGGCAGAGAGTGCTTATATATAATTAATATATGTAAGAGAGGGGTTCATTAGAGCATTTATAACATAAAAGAGCCAAATTACTTTGATTTGATTGGATACCAATAGGGGCATTTGTTCTTAATTTGGGGCAAAATTATTTGGCGCTGATTGGGTGCTAGTTTTACCAAAGATTTTCTGAAAATTTTCTCAATAATAAGCCTTAGAAAAGTTTTCTGGCCATGTTCCAAATTTTTCGAAGATTTCTGAACATTTGGAAAAAATCAAAAACACTAGTGAAATTAATTGTGAAGTTGATTTTACTTGGCCCCATGCCACTAATAGGGCTCTCTGATTGGTACTCGTAGTAACATGATCACAATTCCATGGATACACAACAACCAGAAATGACAATAAGTGACTAAAGATGTAGTCAAGAACAAAGGGTGGTACTAGGTGGGGTATTATGCAGTTACTCCAAGATCTACCCAAAACATAGCCTGTGTACATCCGCCACCTTCCCCCTGCGGGAAAAATCGGGGAGGAAACTGGGAATTTTTCCCGCAGGGGGAGGGGTGGGAACGGATGTTCACAGACTACTCAAAACATTTTTCGCCTTGAAATCGGTATTAACATAAATCCAAATGAGAATATACGATCTTATTGCGTACAACAAAAAATACCTTTCTCACGGGACCTGGCGATGCAAACATCCTGTGACAGAAAAATTAATTAACTTGGTTAGCTTCCTTGCAACACGAAAGTCGTTCACTAGAAATATCTTCGAGAATGCAATTGTTTTGACTGGTGTGTCAGGCGAACGAAGATTATTACGAGAGGGGACAAAAGCTCAATCTGAACCTACGATCTTGGTTTTTATTTGCAGACAGTCATCGAGCTTCAGGTCTTTATTGTCGTACTTTCACCAAACAGCCATTCAGGAAAGAAAACTGAAACAACCGAGTTTTCGAAATACCCTGAGCCTTGGTCATGTGTCGTCCGTACTGAATCGTGACGTTATGGTTGTTATATATACTGCAAACATGAAACTTGACGTCCTATCCATATATGGAACATCGTTCGATTAGTGATTGACAGGTCTGCTAACCTAATATAATGGCCGTGGACTGCCTCTATGGCATAAAGACTGTTTGTTGTCTGATCAGTCTTTTCGACAATAATTTTCTTAACCTAACTAGCGCACCGAGAACCTAAGAAAAAAGTTTATAATGATATAGTCCTAAAGCATATGCGGGTTTAGACCGACTTAGGACATTTTATATATTCATACTATTTGCAGTCCCGTGTTTTACTGAACAAGTACGACCGTACTACGTGACCAGGAACTGTAACATCACAATATATATATTAACAGTGTGTAATGGACAACTAGAGTTATTCTTCAAGTTTCATTTACTTATTTCGTGTCATGAGTAACAACAAAGGTTAACTTGAAATCTATACACCCTGTACTTTGGTTATTTCCTCGCGCATACATTTTACTTGACGGCTTTTAATTTACATTTGATTCTCGCTCCCATACACTGTACGCTGATTCTTATTTTGTCGACCATTCTTATAACTGCAGTTGCGATACTTGATGTATTACTGCATGTGCAGTCATCGTGTCTGGCGAAAAATTGTATGCTTTATTTATTCCCTAATTAAGTAAATCAAGTCAGTGGATCACGACCACATTAGTCATTATTATTGCATAACAGTGTTTTAACTTTTTTTTTTAATTACTTTATTGGGTACTCCTGGAAAAAAGGCAAAAAAAAAACTATCCAAATGGGTCAGCACGAACGGGACCGAAAGATACCGCCCAGTTGATAAAACTAATAAAAGTAAGAATTACGTAAATATAGAAATAGATAAATAAGTGTTAAATATTATACATATAAAATGATGCTAATATAAATACTTGATTTCTCTCAATGAATATTAACAAGAAAAGAGTGTGTTGTACGGTACAATCAAGAATTGCTCGTAGAATCCCTTAAGAATCAAAAATAAAAGTCTAAGTCAGTCAGTCAATAGAGATTGCTGCTTATTACCACTGTGCAAACATTTATGCCGATCTGATGCGGACTGACGGAGCCTAACAGTTCTTTTATAGTCAGCCTCGGCTACGCATATCAATCTTGAATATTGTGAATACCAATGTGTACGACGCAATTTAAAATTGCTCATAAATTCTCTAAAACTCCAGAAACAAAAAATCTAACTCCGTCAATCGATGAGGAATATCCCTTAGGGTCGTCGTGGGAAGTTTTATTGCGATATGAGGCGAATTGACGAAGCTTTAGTTCTTTTAGTCGGCTTCGGCTATGCATATTAATTTTGAATATTGTGAATTCCAATGTGTATGGCGCAATTTAAAGGAAGTAAATTCTCTAAAAATCCAGAAATATAAAATCTAACTCCGTCAATCGATGGGGAATATACTTTAGGGTCGTCGTGGGAAGTTTTATTGCGATATGAGGCGAATTGACGAAGCTTTAGTTCTTTTAGTCGGCTTCGGCTATGCATATTAATTTTGAATATTGTGAATTCCAATGTGTATGGCGCAATTTAAAGGAAGTAAATTCTCTAAAAATCCAGAAATATAAAATCTAACTCCGTCAATCGATGGGGAATATACTTTAGGGTCGTTGTGGGAAGTTTTCTTGCGATAAGATACGAACTGACGGAGCCTTAGGGTTTTTTCAAGAAACGTCGCCCCTCAACAAGAAGAAGAAGAAGATTAGCAGCGTTTGGGGACCAGTTCCTGGTACAAAAATTGTCTTTAGCAAAAGACAGAAACTTAACATGAAGTACGTTTACCAAACACATTTAATAGCAACTAGTAACTTTGTGTTCCACTGGCGTTTTCATCAGCACTTTTAAAACACTTATAAAGATGTAACCATTGACAAACGTGCATGTCTTTTCGATACAGAACCTCTTGCTTTTTTTAGCTTCATTGTCTTTACGTTGGGGATGGGAGACTTATTAGAGAGGGGGGTCTCATTTAAAATTTGAAGCTCTAAACGGGGGGCTTATTAGAAAGAGGGACTTATTATACAGAGAGCGGGGCTTTACGGTGTTTACTGCTGCATGAGGTATAATGTACAGGAAGAAACTCTAAATGTTTACACTGCTTGGCCTCGCAAAATTTCTTTATCAAAACGAAAGAATAGTCGAGCAAGTTTGGGTAAGCCAATCCCCTTCTTTGTTAACGCATTACGTCTCCCTATAATAGTTTATGCAAGCACCGCAATAGCTGAACTTAAAAAAGGGGCCAAGCTTCATTCTTACTTTACCTTTGATATAAAACTAAATAACTTACTGACTATAATATAATAACAAAATTCAACAACAAATAACGAGTAGTGTGTTTAAAAGTGCATGACAGAAAATCCGATTCCATATGTTACATCATATATGTCTGATGACACTGTACAGTTAAAAGTCGTTCAATGCCTTTTTCAAGTGCCAATCTTTCTAAATAATTTCCTGTTTAGGCATGACTCGACTTTTCTCTTCTTCTCAAAAGATATAGTTGCATGCGTGACCTACTTAAGCACACTCGGGGATTCCCCCCACAAAAAGTTGCTTACGCGTCCAATATTGCCAGTTTTGCTTTCGAAATCAGGGAAGATGGCTTCTCTTGCAAGTATAGTTTCACAGATACCATCATATTGTACGGCTGAGTTCGTCGAACCTTTGGAAAAGAGATACAAATGTACTCTATGTCGAAATGTCCTACAAGACCCAAAACAAACGTCGTGTGGACACAGGCAAGTATAGTTTCCGTATATACGTAAGTACGATAATGTATTTTACGGGTTTTAGTATGACATTAATGTGCTGTTCAGAAGAAGTATACTCTACACTACAACTGAGCATCACTGAGTTTGCCGCCGAGTCGATTTTTTCTGTTTTTCCCTCTGCTTCCAGTTTTGGCCACTAAGCACATTTAAATTTCTAAGCGCGATGAGCTGTTTATAACAATCAACAAACTGTTAAACTATGCAAATTTCAACGCATAAATGTGTACAATTATTATAAAACTAATCTTAAAGTGTATATGAAGCTTGAAAATTTATACATCCTAAAATAAACAAAAACTATATATTTTTAAAACAGCGAAAAGTCTACTGTAATAGGTACAAGAGTAAAAACTTTAGCGAAGTATGTTGAAAACGACTTTGGAACGATAACGTCACATCACTCTTATGTACTCTAGTGTGTTGGTATATAAAACACTTCTTGTTTCGCCGATTTTAAGTATTCTTTGTTTCAACCAACCAAACAAAGTAACGTTGAACGTTGAAATAATCTTTTGCCAAATTCAAAGCATGTAAGTTTTGCTGTGGGCAGCAATTCTATAATCGGGGATATATATGACTCGATCATGCAACCCAATCGAAAGGTGATACGCTCTGAACGTCAGTTTTATTAACACTTTGGACGGACCAGTTGATCTCGTGGGGAGGGGGGGGGGTGAAGGAGTGGAAAAATTATTTCTCTGCAACTTTTTTTTTCCAGTGAAGCTAGAGAAAAGATTTTTTTTGCCCTTTTCAAACATTATCTTTATAGGATTTCGGCAGGCAATTTTTTTTTACAAACTCTTCCACTCCCTCCCCCCTCCCCCCCTTCCCCCTTTCCCACCACGAGATCAACTGGTCCTTCCCTTTGAACAGAGTTTAACCTTTCGACTTTGGTTGATTGAATAAAATGTCTGACTTATTTCCGCCGACACATGCAATAGATTTTTAAAAACTATCTACTGTTGCATCTTACAGAATCGTTTTTGTAATTCCTTGTTAGCATCTTAGTTTAGGATGAAAACTTTTCAAAATATCTTCCTTTTCTGAGCCGCGTATAACTTTTGTATAGTCAAGTAGTCCTATATCCGTATACTGCAATCTAAACGTATGACATATAGTCCTTCATATGTTGTTAACAATTTTAAAAGAATATGAGATTCAAATAAACCCAGAAATCAAGAACAACTTTTAAGCAATCGAGACTCTGATTCAAACGTAGTCAAGTGTATCAATAAAGTGTAAAATAAACAAAATATATCCCTTGCATGGTTAAGTTAACGGTATCGGCCTATCTGTTGCTATGGTCAGCAATTTTAGCGAGTTATAAAATTCACCTAAACTTCTTTTTCCGACCAATATTAGCGCCAATTTTGGCAACTATCGAAAAAGGAAAAATGTGAGCGTTTTACAGTTGTGTGCAAACAATTGAGCAATAACAGCGATAACTGATACACACATATGAGCTAAAAAAGATATTTCAAATATAAATAGAACTCACAAAATTTGTTCTGAAGTGGGTACGTCAATACGGATCAGAGCTGGTGGTAGGTGACGTCATATTCTTGTTGATCCTATATTTGCTCACATTCTGAAATCAGTTTGCGTTCAAAGTTACACATTTTTAACCGGAATCAATATCATTCCAAGTTTTTAACTTTGAAAGTCTAATGTAAGGTTTTTAGAAACTGGACAAGTATTGTATTGAGTAAAAAAAGTCATAGTAAATTACACAAAACAAGTGCAACACTTTGTGTCAGAGCCAACAAAAGATGTTCAACAAGTCTGAAGACTGTTTTGATTCATTATAAGTCATTATAAGTCCCCCAAGCAAGGCAGGTTAGGAGTAAGGTGTATACTTTTTGAAGGGGTATCCTTATTATGGGAGAATAAGAGAGGAGTTTCCTTATAAAGGGAGATGAGTTCATATTAAAAGCGATGAAAGAAGGAAGCATAAGTATCCTAATTAAAAGAGTTCGGGAGATGGATTCGTCTGAGGGGCGGGGGATATTCCCTTTAAGGGGGTTAAGAGATGGGATTTCTTTATATAAAAGAAGGTGAAGAGGAAGGAATCCTCATTAAGGGAGCTGAGGAGAGGGGTATCTTTATCAAACGAGAATGCATGGGGATGGGTTTTCTCCCTAAAAGAGGCGAGGAAAGGGGGTATCTTTATAAGAAGAGATTGGGAAAGGGGTTGCCTTGAGGATAGGAACATGATTTCAGGAGATGGTTTTGTCCTTATTGCGAGAGGTAGGAGGAATTCTCTTTAAAGGGGTAAAGTAAGGGGGTATTGTTACCAAGAGGTATTGGAAGAGAGAAACCCTTATTATGAATGGTGAGGGCAGGAATATCCCTGCTAAGGAAGGTGAAAAAAGGGGAATCGTCTTTAAGCTAAGGTGGGTGAAGAAAGGGGGTATCTTAATCAAGGGAGTTTGGGGAAGGGCTATCGTTATTATGGAGATATCTGTATCAAGCGAGAGTGGTATCACTACTATGAGATGTGAGGGCAGGAGTATCCTTATTTAAGTCAGGCGAGAAGAGAGAATCTTTCTTAAGGGAGTAGAGGGGAGGGAGTTTCCTTATTAAGAGAGGTGAAGCGAGGAATATCCTTATTAGACGTGATCAGGGGAGGGGAATCCTTAAGGGAGGTGAGGAGAAGGAATATATTCATCGAGATTGGAGGAGGGCCTTCCTGGCCAAGCAGGTGAGGAGAGGGGAATCCTAATAAGAGGGGGTATCTTTATCAAAGATTGGGAAAGGGTATCCCTGGTATTAGAGGTGAGGACAGGTTTAACCTTATTAAAGCATGTGAAGATCCTCTTTAAGGCAGGAATCTTTATCAAGCGAGATTTTGAGAAGGGTATCATTATTAAGACAGATAAGGAAAAGGGAATTCTCCTTAAGGGAGGTGAAAAGAGGGGTGTGATAGAAAAAGAATATCTTTATTATGATAGGTGAGGATGGGAAATCTCTGGTTAAGGGATGTGAGGAGAGAAGTATTCTCTTAAAGGGAATTGAAGGGAGGGAGTTATTAAGGGAGTCGAGGAGAGGTGCCCTTTTTAGGGAAGATAATGAGGGGATACCTTTATAAGACGTTCGAGTTTGAAATGATAAGGCATAGAAATCAATCTCTGTTTTCAGATATTGAAATCACACTGCTAAAGCCTTAATCACAATACTACTAAAACCACAAAATCTTTTTGGATCATCAGGTTTTGTAGAGGTTGCATTGACGGCATACTAACAAACAAAGAACCAAAATGCCCGGATGATGGGGAAATACTTAGTCCTAACATGGTATTTAATGACAGGTGTGCACTAAACGAGATACTCGCTCTGGAGATCTATTGCCTTCAAAGGGATGAAGGCTGTCAGTGGATTGGTAAAATTGCAAGACTAGACGAACATGGAAAAGATTGCTTGTTTGTGGTAGTTAAATGCTTAAATGCGTGTCGTGGATGCAATGTAGAACTACCTAAACACCGAATGGCAATACATGTAGAAAAAGAGTGCTGTTACAAGGAAACTGAATGTCGCTACTGTTCTGATATAATGACAGAAGCAGTTCTGGTGAAGCACTTTGACAGCTGTCTCAAATTTCCACTCAACTGCTCTTACGACTGCGGCATAAAAGATATCACGAGGGAGGATCTCGTAGAGCACATTAAAATATGTCCCAATCGCCCAGAGCCTTGTAGTTTTAGTTCGATCGGATGTGACTTTAAGGGGCCCTGGCACCTTGTTGAAAAACACCTCGAGGAGTCACAAAATGAACATCTCTTGCTTTCTACAAAACAAGTCGCCATATCAAAAACAAAAGTAATGGAGACAGAGCACGAAATTGGAGATGTAAAAGAAAAATACAACGTACTGTGCAAACGGTTGGAAAAGCTTAACGAAGGATTGGCTTGTACTAAACAAAATCTAACTACACAACAAATAAAACTTGCACAAATCGAGAGAAATTTTGCTTCTCAAAACGAAACGCTTTCTGAATTTCGCCTGAAACTGGAAAGCATCGATACAGCTAGTAATTCGCAGGATATAACAAGGAAAGTGTTATGGCTACAAGAAAAAATGTACTTGAACGAAGAAAAAATAACAAGTCTTCAGCACGAGTTGACAAGAATACATGAAATTCCCCTTGGATCAGGATCTAGATTTCACTCCCTGGATATAGATAGCACTTTTCAAGAACGTCGAACAAGTCGTTTGGAACATTCACTTACCATGCATGAAATCCAGCTGGCAGAACATGACTTGAAGATCCAAATTCTGGAGGTAGCTTCCTACAATGGAGTTTTTGTATGGAAGCTTAACGACTTCAACCGAAGATTTCAAGAGGCCGCAACGGGAAGAACACCATCTTTGTACAGCCCACCGTTTTACACAAGCCGCTTCGGGTATAAAGTTTGTGCACGACTGTACCTTAATGGGGACGGCATTGGAAAGGGAAAATATATGTCTTTGTTTTTTGTTGTCATGAAGGGTCAATATGACGCACTTCTTCCTTGGCCATTTCAACAAAAAATCACTCTTAAACTTCTGGATTACGAACGAGCTCGAGACATAATTGAGATCTTCCGACCGGATCCGAATAGCTCTAGTTTTCAGCAACCGCGATCGGATATGAACCTTGCTTCAGGCTGTCCTCAGTTTTGCACTCATTCTCTCCTCAGGTCTGGCTCTTATATTCGCGATGACACAATCTTCATCAAAATCAGCGTCGACACAACTGGCTTATCAACATTTTAAGGTCCAATGTCTTCTGTTGCAACCGTTGGACACAAGATGCTTTTTTGCACCTTGCAGTGCGGCAAATATAGAAGCATTTGCAATTACATGAAATTAGTAGTGTCTCGTGGAAGGTGAAGAAGACGCCAAGTTCTTTAGCTTTATAGAAAAAACCTTCCCTTTTTACCAGTCTCCTCCTGTCATTTAAGGCCTGTTCTTTTTACCAACAAAATCGATCCAAAACCAACAGGGGCGACCACTTCAACTTAGACTTATGACTTTAAAAAAGCCCGAAACGAAGGAGGGTTAGGTGACTGACGGAAGTGTCCGATGAACTCCACGATGATAAGATGAAAATCTTATTGTTTATACAAACCAATCAGTGTACGTTGGTTTATCCGCAAGTCAGCTAAGGCAAAGAAGAGCAGTAAAACCAAAAAAGACAAAAGGATTCGTTGTGAAATTACAGCGCACTGGGAGCGCGGTTGGCAAAAGGATCTGGCAAAGGTATACTTTGACACATAGAACGTAACAGCGGATTGATGCATGGAGAAAGCAATTGGGTACTTCGGTGTATACCTGCATACAGCATACTTACACACTTTCTTTTAAGAACGAACTTAGTATGGGTCACACTCACTGGTTTATGCCTATTATGCACTTCTGGAATGCCACTCCTGCCTATTCTGGGCAATCTTCTGAATGGTACCCCGGCCTCATATTCGATGGGGGATCGTGAGCTCCCGCTCACCCTCGGGTGCCAATGTAGAGTTACACGTGAGATGTTGTCTGGCTCTTTTCGCACCACGTGTTCGATTCATCTCTATCCTCTTCACATGATGATAGTGTCCATGCTCTCTTAGTTGCACCGGGCGAGATGTTGTTCTCTGCCCAGAGCACGCATACGATATTTCTCAATTTCTTGGTGTGGGAGGTGGACAGTTTATCGAGATCGCTTTCAGTCGTCCTCCAGCATTCCAAGCTGTACAGTAGGGTGGAAGTACGCAACTTTTGTACAGTGCACAACGGTACAAATATTGGGTACATGGAGCAACCCCGTGCGTGGATACTTAAGCGCATAACTCAATCAGAGGGGCATAAAAAATTGTAGAGGCACTTTGGTACATGGTGCAAACAAATGAATACTTAGATGCACAGACAAACAACGGGTATATCTTGGTACACAGAATAGCCTTAAATAGATACTTTGGTGCATAGAACCAAACAAAGGGATCGGATACTTTGGTGCATAGAGAAACCAATTGTATTTGTTGAAGCATGTTTTGTTACTGAAACCGTTGGGGGATCGAGAAGTGAAGATCGAGTTTAAAAATCACATGCTATCATCTAGTGCTAAATAATATCAGCAGTGCATCACAGGCAGCCCAATTACGAACAACAATATACGAATGACAACCAAACCTGACTTTGTATTAGGGGTTTACTTTAAGAATCAACGGCTTTGCTATTATTTGAGAAATGAATCATGTACAGTGTGCGCATTTTGGGCTTGTAAACGGAGAAGAGGGAAAAGAGGGACGGACAAGCTATTCCTTTTACTCCGTTCCTGAAACTGCTGAAGTCGGGCAACGCCTCTTGGGAACTACATAAGACAAAGAAAACATATACGCTTTTAATGTGCCCTCAAAAAAACAAAAAAGATAAGTCAAGGCGAAGAAAGAAACGCTTAGTACCATCCAGTCATTTGCTTTTTATTGTGAAAAGAAAACATCAAGCCTTTTAGTTTACCAAAATTCCTTGTAGCTGGAAAATTTAAAGCCATTTGATATTTTTACCACCAAGTATCGCAATTTCCAATAATTGAAAAGGAGCTGTTATATAGTTGCCTATATGACGTTCATGGCTTCTGCGGCCGCTGTCGAGTCAAGAATCAAACGGTATGGATTGGTTGTTTGTAGTATCCTCGCAGTTGAATGTTTGCTTGACCTATTCATTTGTTTACGCGTTATTTACCTTATGCCATTAGTTTACGAAGCTTGTTACTAATCTCTTAGGGGCTTAGCCCAGAACCGTTGAGGGGGGTTGCGATGGGTGCGCTCGCACTAACCGCCTCCACCCCCCC
>JAOBRD020495320.1:4449-27394 GCA_027575215.2 Hydrozoanthus sils | reverse complement strand
AATGTACTTAAAGCTGTAAAGCTTCATTTTTCCAAACTTAAGATAGTTAAAGTATAAATGAAGGGTTTAGTGCAAAAATAACATAAGTGACTTATGAAATAATAAGTTCTCCCAATGATTCTGGAGAGATAAAAGGGATAATATAGGGAGAACTGACAACTTCATCAAAAGTCACTCACATCATTTTTGCACTAAGCCCTTCAAATATTGCAAGAGTTTCATGCAGTCAACAATATCAATTATATCTCAATTAGTAGGGGCAATCTAAATAAAATCACACAACTGATACTTCAGGACAGTTAGTTTATGTGAAACTTTCCATTCTTTTGACTTTAAATTTCTGGACTTCAATACTTAAAGAACCTTAATTGCCTCTGTGGTGTGAGGCCTTGCATTATATGTTAGCATCAATGCAGACTGTATTTACAACTGAACACAAAAAGGTATGTGATACCACTTACCAAGAATGACTTCTGGAGCCCTGTAGTGCCTAGTTGATACAATAGTACTATGGTGTTCATGGTCGAATGTTGCTGAACCAAAGTCTATTAAACGCATTTCTGAGTTCTTCAGTTTTCTTTCATCCCTTTTCTAAAAAAAAATAATCAAACAGTGCATCATTATTTTAGACAGCATAAGAGATTTCGAAGGGTTTCTTAGTACTAAACTACATTCTTGTTTTCTCTTATAAATGTGCTTATGCAAAAATGATGGTTTGACAGAATTTTTTAGAAATCTTCATAACTGCCTAGGTTGACATTTAACTCAAATAATCAGTGTAATGAACATAATTTGTGCTACCATTTCTATACTCTGTATAGAACTTTTGCAAAATGGACAGCAATTTAAATACTCTTGTTTAGCATGACTAGCCTCATTCTAGAGTTAAATTTTCAGAAGAATATGTTTCGCAAAACAAGGCTAGTTATGCTAAACAAAAGAATATTCAAATCTCTGCCATTTCTGCATAGAGTCTTATGATTTACATGTACATTAAAATTTAGTTCTTCAATACACAAGTAAAGTATATACTTACCAATTTTTGATTGTAATAGATATCAAAATCTGAGTTGACAAACAACATATTTTCAGGCTTTAGATCTGTGTGTGTCATTTTCATGTCGTGTAGAACTGTAATAGAAAAAACAAACCATACGCTGGTCCACCAAAGTTTATTATCACAACAAAATTAATGCTTGAAGAGGGTATAAATAAGACAACAATTAACAAAACAAAAACATTTCTTACTTACTGTGTATATTTTTTTCGAACATATATTCAGGCAAACTTTTAAGACTATCAAAACATTTTTCTCCTTTGTATTTAAAACCAGGCAAAAATAATTTAGCAAGATTTAAAAAAATGGAGATGTGAATCAAATAAACCAATTAGAAATCAGAAACTGATGTAATTCCTTACAAAGAACTTGGGATGTCAATAACTTGGAGGTTACAAAAGCAATACTTACATCTGACTGCATAGAGCAACTGATAGGATATATGCTGCACCTGATCCATGGGGTATGGTTCATAGTTGTTGTCCTTCTACAGATAATAGTTGGAACAACATATGTAAGTACAACTAACTTCATTAAAAAAACTAAAACAAAATAAACCTAGCCTTTACTCAGTAACTTTCCAGTCTGCTCGTCTGCCAGTCAACAGCCCAAGGTTTAGATGAGAGTTTAGGACATATTATATTATCTGAGTGCAGCTTAATTTCTTTAATTTCTTTCTTATTTCACAGCTAGCAATATGTTTTCAACTAGGGTTCACACTGAGGATGATGAATGAAATTCCATGACCGACTTTCCAATGACCAAATGCCATTCTTCATGACCCAGAAATATCATGAAATCAAAGAATTCATTTCGACAGATTAGGCTAATGGCAGCACTTCAATTCAACTTTAAATGCCAGTTCAGGGGTTACACTGAGAATGATGAATGAAACTCCATGACCGACTTTCCCATGACCAAATGTCATTCTTCATGACCCAGAAATATCACGAAATCAAAGAATTCATTTCAACAGAACAGGCTAACGGCAACACTTCAAATCAACTTTAAATGCCAGTTCAGGGGTTACACTGAGAATGATGAATGAAATTCCACGACTTTTCCATGACCTTAGAAATTTTTACTCAACTTCATGACTTTTCCAGGCCTGGAAAATGCATTTTCAAATTCCATGACTTTTCACAACTTTTCATGGCCATGTGAACCGTATCAATCCATAAGTTCCAGACTAATGTAAAGAACTCACCATGAAATCAAACACACTGAGTCCTAACTTTTCAAACACAATGCTCATATGACCATGGTAGTTAAACCAGTCCAACGTCTTGATGCACATGCTGAAAAGGAGGGAGAAACTTATGAACAAGGTTTAAACATTTACAAAAATGATTCTAATCAAAGTTAAGAATGTTTTCATTGCAGTTTGACTTTGTCTTGAACACTAACAATCACTATGATTTCAATTTAAAACTTTTAATAATACAACTTTAAAATCTATAAAAAATTTCTTGCAGGCTATCCAGTAAAAAAATCAATGAAAAAGCAATCATTCAACTGCCTTAGCTGACAAAGGTATTCCATGTAGTGTAAAAACTTCAGTTTTTAAAATTTTACTAAGAAAGTATCTTGATAGAGTGCAGTAAAAACTTGAATCCAAAACTTTTGTAAAGTCACAAAGGAAAGCCATTCAAGAGCTTAGTTTTTGAAAACAACTCAAAACGTCGACCATAATATAGAAATCCTGTGATCATTACTCTGTATCTTATGGAATGCCAATCACTGGATAGGTATCTTAAACTTTTTCCTATCACAAATTCGAAATATTATTTGCTATATAAGGTAACACTGGTTGCAAAAATATCCCACTGAATATAAATTATGGTGGGTAACTTTTTGGGACTGGCAACTAGTTTTAATGCAGCCAAAAATCACAAATTTTTTTGAACTTTGTCAAGCCCTGCTTTTATCACAGTAATGACAATAAAATCAGGTTTATCAAAATTTTAAATCTCTGACAACTTTACTCAGTACTCAGTTCTTTGCAAAACAACAAGTGCAATAGATTACCTCCTCCCATGTTTGCTTTTCTGTTGTATCTTTTCTAACACTTTAATTTCCAACTTTGCAGCTTCTCTGAAAAAATAAGAAACCAAACAATGACGTAAAAAAATTTTTTTTTATCTTGTGTAACATTGAAAAGATAATCAACTTCAGTAATTAAAAAATCATTCCAGGGTTCAAAACTCATTGGTTATAAGGTAATATTTTATCTGAGGTTCAAAGTTAAAAGCAAAGATTAAAACATATAGAAAGAGGACTGTACCAAATAGACCCTTTTCCAGTTCCAGGTACCACTGATAAAAATAGACTGTTGGCACACCTACTCAGGGTAAGCCTCGAACTGAAGTTAAATTATTTACAAATTCCAGCGTGGAGGAATGGAACTTTAACCCTTTCACCACCGGGCACTTTGCTCACACCAGTGCCCTCAACCCCGCTTGTTTTCAGATGTCATTTCCAAAGTGAGTGCATCCATCTTCAGATGTAAAATAAAAAGTGAAGGCACATTTTAGCTACGAGCAAGTTGTTTTCATTTTAAAGATCAGTTTTCTTTCGAAAAACAAAACTTTCCAAACTGTTTAGTGAGTATTCAAGGGTTTTGAAAAGGTTAAGTTTTGACGTTTCAACTAACTCAACACACGACACGTTTTGAGTGTTTTTGAAAAATCACTTTCCTGTTTTAGAATCGAAAGAAAACTAATACACATTAGGTTTCTTTAAAAAAAAGGCAATCAAGTGCATCAATCCTAATCCATTTTGTAAAAATTGGCATCCAAATTTGCTAAAATTTCGAAGAAAACAGTAAAGTTGAACTTCAGTAGTGGTGCAATTTGGTCTGTTGACTTTATTTGCTCACCAAAGTAAACAAAACACTGCATGCAGTCACACTCTTCAGGTTTTTAGGTCGACTTCAGAAGAGATTTTACTGTCAGGACATGAAAATAAACTTGTCTCTACCAAATTGTTAAAAAAATCCTTTCATCTCTCTGCACAATGGCTATTTGATTTGTAGTAATTAATGAAAACTGCAAGAAATATTTTATATGTTTGGAGCTTGCAGACAGATACACGTGCACCTTATTGACCTCTGCATTTTTGTTCGAAAAATTTACAATTTTTTCCAACAACCTGTTGCTACAGAAAGCCTTTAGAATTTAAAGGTTTTTCTACTCAGTGAGGTTGCAAGTCTACTTAGTGAGGTTGCAAGTTGGCTCAGTTTCTAAATTAAATGTGTAATAAAGTTCGTGACAAATTCTTGTCAGTTCAAGTTGATGTTGTCTGGGGGAAATCAGTTTCAAAATACCTTCTTGTGTCAGCAAGCAAAAGTGGATTCTTGAATTACAATCCTTCTTTAAATTCCAATTGAAATCAGACATAGTTCTATTCACTTTGGCAAACACTGTTCTTAGCTTTCTCGATAAAAAAGTTTAAGTTAACTGTGAAATCCAATTTGGTTGAATGTAAAAACGGTAAATAATCTCCATGCAGTTGATGCAAGATGGACGTGCAGATAACAGTTACGTGGCATCAATTTTTCTTCTTTGAAAATCTCGAAAAATTTGCATGAAATATCCGCCATTTTTCTTTTGGAAAATGTTGTTTGAATTACCCCCAAGCCAGTTGCTCAATACCAAGACCCCCCTATAGCTAAAAGCCTCAGTTTGAAGTGTTTGTTTACATCTGCCCGTCTCAGCCACTTTTGCAGCCTGTGGGGTTCTGGGCACTGTACGTTGTAAGCCGCAAAAGCGGCCTGTGGTGTTGAAAGGGTTAAAACAAAACAATTAAAACAATACACTGAGTTGTGAATAACACCTTTTCTCCCTGGAACTTATGAATATTTTACTTAAGTTCAAGGCTTACCCTGAGTACGAGCGCTGACAGTCTATTTTTATCAGCGGCAACTGGAACTGGAAAAGGGTCTACTGCCCTCATTTGCAGAAGGTCAGTTTTACATTCTTTAGTTGTATTTAGATTCTTCACTTAATAACTTTGTGTAAATGCAAATACCTTTTTTTTAAAAAAGATCATCAGTTATGGGCATATGACCTCATCAAACCCTAAAGGGTCTAATGTATTCAAAGTCTTTTTCCTAAAATGCCAGAATGCTTCAGGGAATTCAAGGTAATTCAGCCATAGCTAAGGTCTTGAACATGGGGCTAGCAAAGGTTTAAAGATAAAAAAGCAGTAATACAGATAATTACCATACAAACAAACAATACCTTTACAATGTTTCTCCTCGCAAATTTTTTGGAAACATTTTTTCAAATGTTTTAGAGGAGAATAACTTACCGATATTTCTCAATGTTCTTTATAACTTTAACTGCAACACATTCTCCTGTTTTCCTGCCAATTAACATTGAAAAAAATCATTCAATTCAACTGCGATTACTTCACTGGAAAAACTTTTAAAGTGCCTACTCATATAAAACAAAATCATTAGTTTTAATTCTCTTTGAAAACAATGATAAGATCAATTAAGTTTAACCCTTGAATTTCACAATGGATTAATAATATTAACAATTTGGAAATAAAACCTGAAGATTCTTTTCATAATCTAAAGGGGTCTGTCGTTACTTTGACAAACTTGCATCTCTAGTCCACAGTTTTCTGTTAATACTCACCTATCAAAACAATCCAGGACTTTCCCAAAAGTACCTTCTCCTAAAAGAGCTCTTATTTCATCTGTTGAGGAAAAAGAAACTATTTCAAATTGAAGTTACTGAAAAAAACTTCTACCAACTGGCCAAAATAATAAACAAAGCAAACACTCAATGTGATTAAAGTAAACATTCTACACAAACATTGTTTTTTATCTTTGACATTAGAGAATGGCCCAATGTTCCTATAATGTAAACAGGCATTTACAAAACAAATGCACAGGTCTCCTACTGTATTCCATGCAAGACAACAACATATTTTGAGAGTCGTAAGCAAGAAAATGGAGAACCAACAGAATTCAACTAGATGATCTTTCTCTTCTGATATGATAATGCTAGAAACTAGAAGCACAGTTAACTACTTTATATGAAGTGCACAATAAAAGTAAAAATTAGTACATCTTGAGTGGAGCAAGTCGCCCTTGTGATACAAGAGATGTCCTTCTTCATCATCCTTGATGCTTGAATAGCCTCGACTGCAGTCTTCACAACTGGGCCTCTGAAATTTCGTTTGTCCCATCCAGCAAATCATTCATTTGTTCAAGGAATGGGTCAATCATGCGAGTTCATTGAGTTTTCACAGCAGGGCATGGCCAACGTCAATTTTTCATCAGCACACACAGCCGTGTTTGGGTGAACAGCATGATCCCGCCATTTTCAACCATATAAAAATAGCAAATACACGAAAACACATAGCAACGACATGAGATATTGGTTATAAAATTCAATGTTTAGTTTATAAGGAGGTGCAAATAAAAGAATAGCATATATTGGACTACAAAAAAATTGAATTGATAGTTTCGTATTTGTTTCACAACCCAAAACGGTTAAAAAATGTTGAAGTAATTTCTGTGATTCAATAAAGAAAAAGCATTGTTCTTAAAAGATATTACCAAGAGATTCATAAACATCTATTACTTAGTAGCTTTTAATAATATTTCTGAAACAGGAAATCTAAATTTGGTATTGAAATAATAATGTGGTTCAAGCCCTCGGGAAAATCTACAGGATCAACAATGCCGATGATAAGAATCATATGTAAAAGTTCAAAACTTGAAGTTAAAAGCAACTACAAAAATACCAATATGCTTTAAATTATTCAAGTCTCATGAAGGCAAGTTTAAAGTTACACTGCTTTATCTAGTTCTAGTGAATATTATTATTTCTATGCCCTTCTAATCAAAAACTATCTTATCTGGACACCAACGCACCAACATTAACAAACCAAATTTTCAATGTAAAAAAAGAAGTTTCTTGGGAAAAAGGCATTATAACACAAATAAGAAAGAATAAGAGTCTTAAAAAAATAATGAAGAAAGGCTCACCAAAGCTTCCAAAACTCGAGGCAAAGACAAATCTAATTCTCGTTTTACACAAAAGCCTAAATGAGATTCCCTGCAGGCTGTGTCGACACTGCACTCATGAATTCCCATCTTATATATTTTCAACTGAGCAACTTCAAAAACTAACATTCGAAGGGGAAGAACATCCCAGCAAACAATATGGTTTGGTCAATTTTGATGCCAAGATTTAAAAGCTGGAACGTGACTACCGTCATTCGAAATTACGTCATTGAAGGAAAAAGGAAGTCGCTTCGATTCATCATGTGGCTTTTAGAAGGCACTACTCGGGAAGCTTAACAATCCGTGCAACGTTCAACCTTGGGGTATGAAATTTCATTTGAAACAAACTAGGGAATATGCAGTACCTCAAATACCAATTATTTTTACAGTAAAACCGATTCTTTGAAACAAACGAGCGAGCGACCGGGTTTAAAAAATCGCATCCACGCTATAAATACCCAAAATAATAAAACTCCTTATCGCACCTCCAATTTATACTATCTTTACGATATTGAACTTATTTTTAGTCTTGATCATTAATTATTAGGCCCTAGGGTACAAGACTTTGTTTGTGAAAGGCAGTTTTAGTCAGGTGCCATACATGTGCGTACAAACCATTTGACGAAACGGAAATCTTTTCGTCCAAGATTTGGAAAAAAATTCAGTGAAATACTTACGGTATAACTTTCAAACGATTTATCGTGAATTCGCTGCCTTCGATTCTTGTAATTTTCTCGACGACTGCTGCGACTTCTATCTCGATACGTGTTACGGTATCTTTCTCGACGGTTCTCTGCATAAGAACTACCGCCTCTTTGATCATAAACACGTCGTGAACGATACTTAACAATGCTACTAGTATCCGTACTGCTTGAGCGCCTTCTTCGATGAAACCTAGGCATATTCAGAATAAAAAATAGCAAATAAAATATCTATTCTCAAATTTTACAAAATGGCGCTTCTTTATAAATCGTCACGAGGCTTCGTCGAGGTTGTCAAGCCAGTAAAACAGGTTTTTGTCCTCAACGCCACCACAGTATTGTGGGAAAGCTCTTACTATCTGAAAGGGCCTGGGAAGAGTTTCAAGATGGCGGCAATACGAGGGCTGTCGTTGAAACATGTTGCTAGAGTGAAGGTCTCTTTTTGCCCTTACGATCCGAAAACAGCAACAATAAGGTGAGATATCCAGGGCCGTTTTGTTTCGGACATTCCCAAAAGTTTTCTTTTTGTGTAAAAGTTGCTGTTCGACATTGAAAACTTGGACCAGGTCCCAGGAATTCCTGTCTGAACCTAAGTCATTATTTTTAAGTGAAAAAAAATTAATAAAGTCCCATTGCAGGGTTGGACACTAACTTTTTCAGCACAGGCCCGCCCGGCTGGCAGTAGATAAAATCCGCCGGCTCGAAAGCAATTTCAACGGCCCAACTCTTTTTACTTTTTTTTCTATTATATTGGTTTTATTGTACATATCCATTGAATGATTGCCATTGATCACGTTAATGTGTGTAACTGGTGCCCCAACTTGAAAAAGAACAATGCATATTGCAGATAATACGAACGCGTCATATAGATAACAATCTAGGCAAAACATTGCGTTGTTTTCTTCATCAAACTGTAGCTAGTTTCTTCGCAGTCCCCGGTCATCTACAAGCCACATCGTCTTCCAACCTCTCTCTCTTCTTTCCTTCCACTCTACCCTGCTGCAATCGCTCAGCATCCGCCTTTTTCTTTTTTGGGGGTGGACCCAAAGAGCCATATAAAAATTGCCATAAATTTAGACTGACTCATCTTTAGCTCACAGTAAGAAACCAATCTTGATGGCGATGGCTGAACACTTGAAGCAGAATGGTGGGAAATAGACCACGCACGTGCTGCTTTCCTGCCAATACAGCCAGACAGCATGTGTAGACCACTGCCGAATTACTATTAAAATGAATTTTATTTGTTACACTTATAAGTTTTTATTCAAGAAGAAAAGTTTTAAAAGGTTGTCCTAAAATATCTAATTGAAGTCCATTAACCTTTTTTTTAAATTTGTTTTTTCATGACGTACCAGCCAATCAGGCTGGCGTTTCATGAAATGTACCAGCCCAATGAAGAATTTGCTGGCTAATGGCCTCCGGGTCAGCATTAGTTTCCACGCCTGCATTGTCAGGCTCACTCTGAGCGAAATAAAAACTGTAGGCCAAGTGAATTTATAGCTTTCTTGTGTGTGAGTGCTTAGTGATGCTATGCAAAGCACCATTTGTTCAGGAGAAACAAGATGTTACTTGACTTGGGTGGGGGAGGGGGTAGGGAGCTGGGAATATTCACCCTAAGTTTGGTTAGATAGATAGGAAGGGGGAGGGGGTTGCTGCCTGAGCTTTAAAATGCTGATAATGTTTGTGATGTTGGTACAATAACAACCTGTATATGATTTTTTCCATGTATTAGGGAATTCCTCAGACGTGTTTCATCCAAGAGAATGATTGATACAAACAACAAATGTCAAGTTGTTTCTGAAGTGAAGAATGACCAATCAGTTCCTCAGATTGAAGTTGTATTTAGTGAGTAATTAAATATTTTTACCTTGATATGTATATTTTAATTTATTTATACTAAAGCTTGTTTTGGTTTAATAATGGTGCAGATGATAAAGACACTATGAATCTAAAAACAGCAGACATGAAATTAATGGATATTCTTGCAAGATTTAATAGCAAGTGCAAGGCAAAGGAATCATGAGTTATTTCAGTATGGACAAGTGCAGAGTGTGAGTATTGAATCTGAAGTAGTTAGTACTTGACATTTTCTTTTGTAATTAATAATGCAATTACAGATGATGGGGAGATTTTATTGTATGCTTTCAAATTTTTTTTCATGACATTATACCTGTAATAAGCATCAGCATTTTAAGTTTAGCAGTTTCAAGTATAAAATGTTACCGTCTTTAAAATAAAGTTGTTGTTATTATCATTATTGTTGTTATTATTGTACAGAATGTTATGAAGAAATCAAAAATTTTAACCAGAATTGAGTGGCTGATTTTACAAACTGAAATTTATATTATTTCTGAAAGTTTGATAAGGTTTTTAACCTGAACAGTCAAACTTGCAACATTCAATTTGACAAAATTGATATCCATAGGCCATACAACAGAACTAGTTTCTTGTTATTCATTCCCACAGTGGAACCAAACCCTGGTTTCATGTTTATCACTATAACAATATTTCCAGTGTAATGATCAACGTTCGTTTGCCAAGCAAAAGCAAAATATATGGGGCAGAACTTCATCGACAGCGCAATGGCTGACCAGTTAGAGTGTTCAACTCGTTAACCTAGAGTCGCGAGTTCGAGCCCCGGCCAGACCACTGTGTTGTGTCCTTGAACAAGACACTTTACCCGACTTTGTTCCAGTTGACTCAGCTGCATAAATTAGCACCAGTTCTGCTGGGGCTAATCTGCACTGGACTAGTGTCCAGGGGGAGCCAAAGACTCTCATCTGCTTAACACTACAGTAACCGGAGATAAGTGCTGGCCCTATGAGCCACTAAGGCTCGAAAAAGAATTTAGCTTTATGGGGCAGAGTCTCAGTTTATAACAGTTTATAACAATATCCCTGTTTAACTCCCTTGGTGTGTTAAACCAGGGTTCCACTGTAACAGATATTTATTTATTTTGTTTCATCAGGACCTTGCTCCATTCAACAGAACCTCAGTGAGAGCAGGTAAACATCTACTGGCTTCCAGCTATCTTCGATGAAGACACAGAGAATGTGCCTGATTTTTGTTTCTAGTGTGTTTCATGTGGAAGGTCAAAAAACTCACTCCATCTTGAAATAAGAGTTCAAGGGTTTATCAGTGACACTTTACTCAAATGTTGCAAATGACATCTGGTGGTAGATTGAACAACTAGAAAATGATCTATCATAGCAATATGAATAAAATAGATTTTTCTAGCAAGCATTTTAATGTTTCTGCAGTGAAATTTATGTAATATGGTCAACAGAAAAGACACTCTTTGAGCAGTATTTCAATCAGTTTCTCACTATTTATGCCAATGTCAGACAGTTTTTGTTTCCTCACAATGTTTCGGTAAAGTAGCTTAACATTAAGCAAAATTCTGAGGACCAATGACAGATGAGTAAAAGTGCCCAGCAAATAAGAACATTTTATTTAGGACAATGATAAATATATCACACATCTAAAAAATATAAACAGTGTTACAAAACTACTAAGCTTCCATGATGGAGATATGGTCAGAAATGACTACATAAACAAAAATTACTCTGAAAACAAGTTTTCACAATTTTTACGAGAAATTAAAAATTCAAACAGTCAAGAACCCCTCCACTAAAATTACAAAAACTTCAAATATTACGAGTAATTAATAAGTAAAATTGTTTGGACCCCCTTAGCTAAAATTTCGAAAACTCCAAATATTACAAGAATTTTATAATTCAGTCAGTCAAGATCCCCTCCACTAAAATTACGAAAACTCCAAATATTATAAGTAATTAATAAGTAAAATTGTCTAGACCCCCTTAGCTAAAATTACGAAAACTCCAAATATTACAAGAATTTAATAATTCAGTCAGTCAAGATCTCCTCCACTAAAATTACGAAAACTCCAAATATTACGAGTAATTAATAAGTAAAATTGTCTAGACCCCCTTAACTAAAATTATGAAACTCTAAATATTACAAGAATTTAATAATTCAGTCAGTCAAGAACCCTCCACTAAAATTACGAAAACTCCAAATATTACAAGTAATTAATAAGTAAAATTGCCTAGACCCCCTTAACTAAAATCATGAAAACTCCAAATATTACAAGAATTTAATAATTCAGTCAGTCAAGAACCCCTCCACTAAAATTACGAAAACCCCAAATATTATGAGTAATTAATAAGTAAAATTCTCTAGACCCCCTTAACTAAAATTACGAAAACTCCAAATATTACGAGAATTTGATAATTCAGCCAGTCAAGATCCTCTTAACTAAAATTATCAACACTCCAAATATTACGAGAATTTAATAATTCAAGTTGTGAAGATCCCCTTCACTGAAATATTGAAGACTAAAAATATTCCGAGTATTTAATTATTCTTTCAATACATCAATACATGTTAGTATTTATATTGCATTATATATTTTACTACTGACAACATATATTGAATGTGAAATATTGTTATTGTAGATTATTAGATGTTCATGGGACATGTTACATACTGTGATATTTAATTTATTTACAAAGTCATTATAGAATAATAATTTGAGAGTATTTAACATTTTTAACGAAAACGTGAAATTATGTTCGATTCACTATACATAAAACAAATTAGATCTACAGCTTTATCTTAGTTAACTTTTCATAATTTTAGTTAAGGGGATCTTGACTGGCTGAATTATCAAATTCTTGTAATATTTGGAGTTTTGTAATCTTAGTTAAGGGGATCTTGACAGGCTGAATTATCAAATTCTCTTAATATTTTGAGTTTTTGTAATTTTAGTTAAGGGGTACTTGACTGGCTGAGTTTTTAATTTCTCGTAAAATTTGTTAAAACTTGTGTTTTTAGTAATTTTCGTATATGTAGTCATTTCTGACCATAAGTGCTTCCATGAGCACAGTGATAAAAAAATCGTGATTTCAAGAATATTACTCTCTAGTAAAGTTACTCAGGTGATTATTCCACTGCTCTGATTGGTGGAGGCTGGCATAATATCCTGGCTATCGTTACCTCGTGCAGGGTGATAATAGCTGGCCTGTGAACAAATTTTCAAAATCATTGGCTGCCTCACATTTTGTCGATGTTTCCAAAGATGCAATGAAAAAATTGCTTTTCCAAACAATGTTTAATGTGTAAAAATGTTTGGAATAACACATTTCAAAGGTTATACAATATTATTACATTTGACGAATTGTGCTAATTATTGAAAATAGAAATGTTTCATGTGTCGAAATGCACCATGGAGAAAATGACAAATAAAATTTTGTACACATTTTCTTTTATTTCACAGAATGGTTTTAACAAACCCAATTTACAACTTTGTCTAAGTGTTAATTATTAATCCAAATAAACTTGAATCTTGTTATCCCATTTATTTTTGAATATCTTGAGACAAACTGTTTCAAAATTTTTGATAAAATTTTCATTTCTCATTCTGCTTTACAACAAGCTGTTCTTAAAAGATATGAAATTTTTCTCCAAGTAAAAGTTACTTCAGATAGTTTTTTTCAATACATAAGTTCCTTCAACAAAAGTTCTTGTTTTATTCAAATAAAATTATTATATCAGAACTTGGCATTCGACATGCTGTGAGTCAATTGGTGGCTTTTAAGATGTGATCTTTTCCATGGAGTGCAGCCAATATTGCCATTGTTCACTATGACTATCTTGTGTTGACTTAGGTTAGTACCCCCCTCAGTCTGTAAAAAACTATAATTAGGGCCTCCCCCCTGTAATTATTAGAATTTGTAATCACTTTTTGGGCCCAGACTAGGGACCTCCCCCCTTAAAAGATTTTCACAGCCATCATTTTGTTCATATTTATTTTTATTTAGGAACTCGATGAATATCACTAATGCAACAATATGATATATACAAGTATAGGAAGACTATTTACAGTTTTGTCAAAATATATGAGTTAAGCAAATCCTTGTGCCCTTCATCCATTTAAAATCCTTTTTACTGATTTAAGTAAAAAGCCCTCTAATACCTGTAAAGACAGAAAAAATTGGTTTCATTAGGTTTTAACAAAGCACTATTTACATAAGTGAAAATGCAAGTCTCTAAATTTTCTTTTTCAAAAATAAAGGAACCCTACATCGACAAAAGTCCTTGAGCACATTTTTGCTTAAGTTTTTATTTATTTCTAAAGAAAGAAACTAAAAATGTCATAAATTTGCAAGAAAAGACTTATAATTTAGAATTTTAGAATTCTTGTGCAAACTGGTTGCAAAATATTCCTGAGGTTAATGTGGGTCTTTAGAATGACTTTACCATATTTTGCCGTGTATAAGTCAACCTTTTAACACCAAAAATGCATGTACTCGTCTTGTACATGGATCAAAACATGAATTCTTTTAACACCCTTTAAAACTCTATCAAATTGAATAAAACCAGCATTTACATGATAAGTACTTAAAGCAAGAAAGAATTCTGTGATATTTACAGCATACTGTGTACCGACAATCGATTATCAAATAAAATGAAATGACTGATAATTACTTCTGTCACTGTATTATTTGTGTGTCATGGTTTTTTTGTATTTCTTTCTCAAATTTGTTACAAACTTTTTTTGGTATTTTTATCTTGCAAAATATTAAGGTTGACTTAAACATTGCAACTCTTAAACTTGCCCTTTTTTGGCTGCAAAATGGGGGGTTAACTTATACACGGTGTCAGCTTATACACGGCAAAATACAGTATTAGAAAATTTCCAAAAGGTTTTTAAAATCTTAAGGGAGGAAATTGATCACTAAACTGGTTGGAAATTGCCTTTAAATTAAAGCAGAGAATTTAAACCAAACAAGACCTATTGCTTGTAATCCTCTTTACCACCTCCCGGGTACTCGGAGAAATTAAGGCAGTTAGAACAAATTACCATTTGTATACTAGTAATAATGAAACAATCAAAAGAATTCTAGAAATTTAATGAAATGATGAAATAATTGCATTTGATGTTAGGGGATCGCAACCCTAATTTTGGGTTGCATGTGGTGAACTTGGGATCCCTGTGTTTTTACATGCATGAAGATTCTCAATTTTTGGGGGGTTTGTACCAAACCTACGCCATTTTGAACAAATAACCAATGCATGCCAAAAGATTTTTGCTGGGCAAAATGAACATTGTTGAGATTCACAACCCTAGTGGTATTCAAGTTTGATGCATACAGTTAATGTGAATAAGCAAAGTTGGTTCAATGGAGTTGATTTTTAATCAGTAAGTTCCATTACCTCTTTTTTGAATAACTTATAAATTAATGCAATTGATTTTTAAAAAGATCATAGGTCGATATCAACCTAGCCATCCTACTTGGTGGCCATTGAGGCAAAAGATTAATTTGAATCTTTCAACACCATTGTGTCAAAAGCGCTTTATAATCTGGAATTGCAACTAGTATTAATAATGAAACAATCGAAGTAGTACTAGTAATAATGAAACAACACTCTGGTCTTGTTGTTTACCTTCTCTGGTATTCAGTCTTGATGCCACTCATCTTCTTTGCTGTAGCATTTGGGTCAGGGTCGCCTTGGGGGACTGTTGCTAGGAGATCTTGAGTTGTTGTGGGTGCCAGGCTGTGCTTCTCCCTGATTGAGTTGATTGTGTCAATGGGGTACTCATTTGCATGTGCTTCAAGGTACTTTAGAACATACTCATCAGCATCTTGAATGAGGAATCTGTGTTTGAACACCTGGACTGTGGAGCCAATTTTGAAATCGGCAGGTGTGTAGAAGTCAGGATTGTCAACTTTGGAACCTGGCTTGACTGCTCGGGTGCGCTCAAGAAACTTTCCACCAATTATTCCTGCATTTCTAGTTGGAGGTTCATAGATTGTCATCATGTCATCAGCCAAGCGATAAGAGATGATAAAACGCCTATTATTGTCCTCAGGTCGAACTGACTCCTGAAATTACGAAAAGCTGATTTTAAAAATGATATTTTAAATAGTAAACCCTTTTTTGAACATTTTACAATGAAGATAATGCAAGAGATTTGACACTTGGAGGTTTTGAATATGGCATTCTGCAAGACATTGAAACAAATATTTTTGCTTTCATTGGTTTGGTATTGTAAGATTTTCACTTTCAAAAACATTAATTTCAGGAGATTAATGTAGAAGTTTGAGACTTGGTGTTGTATAATTATATAGAACGAAGGAAATCGCTTCTCGAGTTTGAGTGATCAGAAAAAATTCTGAGTCACTGACAGTAATTGAACCCTGTGACTCGGCTCCCTATGTGAGTCTCTGTAACTCAGTGGGTAGAACATCTGACAGGTAATCAGAGGGATGCGAGTACGATTCCCGTCAGTGACTCAGAATTTTTTCCGATCACTCAAACTTGAGTTCATTCTATATTTTCATGAGAGTTTTACTGTTAATTTCAACTTCTCTCTCAAACAAAATTTGCTGCAAGTTCTTGGCTACTTTAATTTTTTTTTTGTCTGCTTGATGATGTAACTGGGACACAAATACTCAAACCAGTGTTTAAAAAAAGTTTTAAGTGATAAAGCACACTAACCATCATTGCAGAATATCGAAGTACTCTGTGATCATTCTCAAGCATTTTTATGAAGTCTTTCTTTGGTGGTTGCGGAATGAGCGAAAGGCAGGACTGAAGACTGTCTTCCAAAGAGCCAAACCCATTATATGGTGGGGTAACCTGTTGTAACAAAGGTAGAAACATGTTAGATTAAAGAAACAATTTTAATAATGGTGGGAAATATAATTATTAGATAGTAAATAGCTCAAAAGTTTTCTTAACATGAAGATAATTATGGAAACTTGGGGATTAGGTTACTTAAGTGAAGTAAATAATTCTAATTATGCAGGTTATAGCAATATTAACACTTATCTTGCTAAATTTTAAAAATCAGTCATAAAATCTCAACAAAATTAAAAACTTCAGAATTTGTAAAAGCAATGGATATGCTCACAATCTACTTTATAAAGACAAAGGAAATGAATGATCACTTTGTATAGGTTTTCAAGCAGTGGTTTTAAAGCTATCTAGAACTCTTTTAGTTTAATATGTAGAACTGTGTTTAACTGCAGGATATAACACCTAATGAAAACTGATTTTAGTCAAGACACAATTTTACTACAGTATTTTTACTAAAACTAATTTAAATGAGATATTTCAAACTATATTTTTACCAATGGTGAGGGGTGAATGGCAAGTAGCAAACCTGGTAGCAATTTTACCTTTTCTGGGGACTCCTTTGGTAAACCTTTTACATCAACAACTTGGAAATCAGTGACCCCAAATTTTAGTCTGTAGTAGCTCTTAGTAAACTCATCACAATCATAGAGCAAGAAGCGTCTTCCCATCATTGGCACTGTCGCACCAACCATGAAGTCTCTGGGAGTGAACCAGTCCTTGATTTCATGATCAGACAACTCAAGAACACAAGATGGAAACGAGGCTGCAAAGTAAATAAAATGTTAGGAATGATCAGTTTTACCCTCCTTGAGTTGACATACCTGAGATGTGTCAATGTCTCTATCACTGTCTTGTTCATTGTTACTCGGGAAAATTGTGAAAAAAGTAGCATAAAGCATCAACTCTTCATTTTCAAAATGATGTAGTAAACTTAGAACTACATAAATCATTTGATGAATAGAATCTGATAGCATATGACTATTGGGCATATTGAGCTAGCAGATGCAAGACGTGTGTCCTGTGGCTGGGCTCCCTGTGTGAGTCTCTTGTAGCTCAGTGGGTAGAGTATCTGACTGGTAATCAGAGGGTTATGGGTTCAATTCCTGTCAGTGACTCAGAATTCTCACTCAATTTGAGAAGCCCTTTCCTTCATTCAGAACTTATATATGGTCATTAATTCTGGCTCCGGTAATCTTTCAGGCAGCAACATTCAGAAAAAGTTTATCAATCAGTTGCTTTTAAAGTAGACCATACAAAAGTGAGTTTTAGTGCTGGTACTCATTTTACCAACCCCAGAAGGATGAAAAGCTTAGTAGACTTTAAAGGGAAAGAAAGTAACCCAAACATTCAAACCTCTACCTCAGCTGGGGATTGAACGAGGGACCTCAGGGTTGGGAAACAAAGATTTTACCACTGTCACTCACAACCCACTCTGCTATTAACCAAGAACTGATATGATTGATTAGACTGTTCACTACTTGATCTTTCTTACTTACACTCCACTTTCGTCCTGTCCTTTGCAAGTTTTTGTCTACAAATAAGAACAGGGAAAGGGTCTCTGCCATTATTTGCTGTGTGGACTTCTCGTACTTCAACAGTGTCATCTACTAAGTAATAGTGCAGGATCTGCAGAGATTAATTATCATACAATGAAGATCAACAAATTTGTATTTAAATTATGAGTATTCAAAGAAGTAAATTATTAAATTATCTTTGATTAACTATAAATGCTCCATTATCTTTGAAAGATTTCAGGATTCACAAGACAATTATAGTATTATAGAAATTGCCAGGATCCTGATATAAATGTCTCAATGCTCAACTAAATGCCCCATCACTTTGTTTCAGAACAAAAAACAATTTCATCTCAGGTCAGTTAACCCAACCCTCCCCACTTTTTCCAGAGTCATCCAATTTTTGGTGCAATCCGTAATGTCTCCTGATCAATTTTGACCAAAATCTCATGATATTTTTGACACAGTTTAAAAAATTGGGGTTCTTGTTGTATAAACAAGAGTTAGTTTGAGTGATGAATGTGGAAATGGGGCATTAAATCTCAGTTTTGTTATTGCCCCATTTCCACATTTCCTTGGTTTTGTTCCCAAACTGAATGTGTTTCACAGCTGACCACAATTACTTTGTTGCTAAATATATATAACTATTCACTCTCAATCTCCCATTTACTACTTACACAGGGCCTCGTTTCTCCAAACATGCTGTCTCTGTCATCCCACACACAAAAAAAACGTAAAACTTTTCGGTCAAGTTCCAGGAACTGCTTTAGTTTGTCAAATGTTGAAGGAGTGACATAAGCCCTCAAAGGTTGTTTACGAGATTCCGTGTAAGGATCTGGGAAAGGAACTTCTGGTTCATTCAACTCAATACCTTCACTTGCCATGTATTCCTAGAAACAAAATAATGTCCATCGTGAGCGATACAATATTTCTTCAAGAGAAAAATTAATTCTTGATGCCAACTATTCTTAGCATTATTTTGGTATTGCTTAGGATTTGTTATCTGAGAGCACCTAATAAAAGAGCACTATATAAGCCCGGAGGGGAAGGGGTTCTCCCTATATTGGTATGATGGTATGATGCTTCAGTGTCGACAACCCTCCAGGAAAAGATAACTATTAAATATGTATGGTTCTTATTTATTTACCTTAGTCCAGGCATCACAGTTGTGAATGTAGAACACTTTGCCATAGAAGGTGACACTGATACCAAGATTCAGATCTTTCCAATGCCAGTAATCTCCGAGGTCGTTCTTTGGAAGACGTTGTCTCTTGATAAGCTTGCCTTGAGGGATACCACTACAAATTAAATCACCCGCACAAAAGTTAACGCTGGGTGAAGGAATTTCATGTAAAGAAACTTCAAGTGGCTTCAAGAATTAGAAGAAGAAATAACTGTTGATAGAGGCCAACCTCAAATTCTTCTGTGTCCAAAAGGTTATCTAGCATCGCTTTCACAGAATTCTAACTCGACACCTTAGGCTTTAAGTTTTTTAAAGGCTAGCTTATTTTACATAATAAGTATAAAAGTAAAAATCATCAGTTAAAATAAAAACGTGTTTCTAAGCTTTGTGAAAATGGGAACTTGCTTTTTTCATTTAATTGGTCTTAGACTGCAAGCTAGAAAGCTGACTCACCTGTTCTCGACTACAGGTTCAACCACAGCAATTGAATCATCTTCGAGGTAATAATAGATCTTCACTGGCCGAATTCTGTAATGCTCATTGGCAGATTCGTGAACTGTCTGTTTAAAATACGCAAAGAACAAAAGCACTTTCTTGTCGAAGGCGACATGAGCTGGTACGAAGTCCTCCGGAGGAGCTTGAACTTTTTGTCCGTATGTTAGAGAAGGTTTGATGTTTGCCAATTCGTCCAGTTCCTCCTGCGTCAATTTATTGACAGGAATGGCATCGCCACCGATTCCAATTTCTGGGGCATTTGGGAGTGCGTATCCATTCCTCCAGCCTAAAGTCTGCGGCCGATGAAATCTGGTTTTCTACAAAATAAAAACATCACATGGATTATCAAAGGTATTATTTGTTCGTAGATCAAGACAACAGTGAAAAAGATTAGGAAATTCTGCCAATATCAAAATGGTGGATAAAAAATTTTAAACGATTTATGATATCTTTTCACTTGTATTGCAACGAAGAATCTCAAATAAAATTATGAGGAAGTTTTAAGTAATTATTCTGTTGTTGATGCTCTTATCAAGAGTATAAAACTCTTAACATAGTTGCTACGATGCAAAAAAGGCCTTTGCATTTCTAGATTCGAGCAAATCAGTTTTATCGAAGACTCGAAACATCGATTTTACGGGTCTAAAAGAAAAAAAACGAATGTACTTACCGTTGGATCGAGAAAACTGTTTCCTGGTAAGAAAGGAAGAGACATTCTATTTAAACTTTTTCTTGTTAACACTTCAAATACTTAAAATGAGGACGAAGACTGTGGTAATGATGGACCTAGAGACACAACTTGGCTATTTGTGCTGCCTCGTTACTATGGACACTGTTGTCCAAACCTTGACGAGCGTTGCATTATGGGAAATTAATGGACGAGAAAAACTAGGTACGAGCACTCAAGGACGCCTTGTGCTTATTAGTGCGTTGCACAGCAACGATCTCGACCGCCTTCTTTTAAAATAAGCCAGACACAGGCGCGCGTCGGGATAAAATGAATTTAATAGTATATACCAGCTCGGGATAAAATAACATTCATCAAACTTAAGAAAGGAATAATTATGAATTCCCATCCTGCTTCATTGCGTTCCTTTGTTTAAGTTTCATGAATTTATGTACATTTTTATCCCGACTCGCGCACGTGTTTCTGAAATGTCGAACTGGCTTGTTCCACACGGATCCGGATATTTTTGAAAACGGAAAATTTTTTCTCCGTATTCGAAAATATTCACGTCCACACGAACACGATAATTCTCTGTTTTTAAAAATCTACAGTCTGGAGAGCGTATTCAAAAACCTCCGTATTTGTTGCTAAAAACACCGTATACGTGTGGACGGGAGGTGAAAACGGAGAAAAAATCTCCGTTTTCAAAAATATCCAGATACGTGTGGATGGGGTTCCTTAAGGAAATTATCGTACAGGAAGCAGCGTTTCAAACGGAATGGAAAGACTGTTCAAATATCTTTAATACTTTTAATGTTTCAACGCGGATGTTTTCGAGTATGGAGAAAAAAATCTCCGATTTTAAAAATATCCGGACAGGGCCTGATTCTTGCGTCGTCTACATGGTCTCTTCACCCGTCTCAGACAAGTCAGGTCGCCGATATGGTAAAAATAAACGAAAATACTTAACTTACTTACTTTATAACGAGTCGTCAAGGCTAAATAAGTTTCGGCTGGTAAGGTCGTAAAACATTTGGAAATATTTGATATAAATAAACCTCAAACCACTTCTGTTCTGGTGGCTAGTATATCGGAGGATATAATGTCCGCGGCTGAAAGGTTGTCCGAAAATTCGCTTGCTACAGTATAAATGATTATCTAAAGAGTAAAAGCCCAGAACAAAAAAAGCGAACTTTTTGCTCAATTCTAGAGCTGCAAAAATGCATCTGTTATAACTATGCGTATACTTCTCCAAGAGAAAATCTCAAGTTTTATGAAGTACAAGTGTCACTAGTCGTCGTTATCAGTATATGTCAACTTTCGTATTGTTTACGGCTTCCCGAGCTAAAACCTTCAGTACGTTGGTTCTTTCCAGACTGAATAAGTTATGCAATGAAAGCGAATGGGATACCCTAGAAAGAGATTATATACCATTTATTATTATAAATAAACAACTGGATATTGAATTTTAAGCGATTTGATTGGTTCCCTACTCACTGTATATTTAACAATTAGATTACGAGCTCACAATTTCTATCGGCTGATAGAATGACGAAGGCGAAGTCCGCAAAAATATCCGGATACGTGTGGAAAGAAATGCGCATGTTGAAATAATTTTAAAAACGATGGCTTTGCGGAAATAAAAAGGAGTAAGAAGCAGTTGGTATGGTACAGAAAGAAAGCTTGTAAAAACAGTTGGTTGGATCTGACAAGAGATTTATAAACTTCTTAACTGACTGTTGATGCGTTGGAATAATTATTGCTTGACGTTACAAGCTTTTTAATGGCAGGTCAAATTTTTAGGGCCCAAAACAAAATCATGTGCGCTGATTGGCCGAAAATTTGTCTAATAACTTCCAATACAGGACCAGCGAGTTATTTGGCTGATTCCTCGCTAAAGCGAGCGCAAAGATATTGTTTGTTCTCCTTTACTGGCCTAAAACTGAAAACATGTAATAAATATCTTAATAATATCATTTGCTCGGTCTGTCAAGGAAAATATTTGCCCTCGGCTTCGGTCTGTACTGCGAAAGACCTCGGGAAAACCTTTTTCTGAGCAAGTGATGATATTAAGAAATATATATAGCATTTTATCTCAGCATACACATTACTGTTCAGTCTTTTAACAGAGCTGAACTACCGCCCTTGAAGATGTGTTCTCCCTGGACTGACAGTTTATACACCCCGCTTCAGAAAGCATTTGGTTTGGGTTCTTAACACGTGGTTTGCATCTCTTGAGAAAACTGAACAACTCGAGGAAACCCTTTTTATAGCTTTCTAGGAAAATGCAGTAAATAATTGGGTTGGCAGCTGGGTAGAAATACGCCAGAAAAACCGCACTAAATATCAGCTGTCTTGATTCACAGGGTCGATGAGAATGCCAAACAAAAACATTTAGGAACCCATAAATATTGAAGGGTAGGATAAATGCGAGAAAGACAACAATCACAGTCAGCAGTATGTATGTTACACGTCTGTCCTCCGTGGCTCTTTTCTTTGCCGTTTTCGAGGAGAAATGAAAGTTGGCTTTCTGTCTGTAGAGGGTAACCATAACGGTCGCGTAGAGACTGGTGAGGAGTAAAAACGGTATGATGGTGAAGGCGACAAGGAAGACAGTCCAATTGATTGTTTTCCGCTTC
>JAOBRD020495210.1:0-17370 GCA_027575215.2 Hydrozoanthus sils | reverse complement strand
GTCATTCACTGTTTCTGTATAAGAATAACACTGACTGCGCCTTTCTGCTGTGCTTACAGCCCCGCCCCCCCCCGAATTCCCCTCCAATTATCAATTTTGTTCCGATGGGCCAGTTTTAATTTTATCTCTCGCACATAGAAATTACATCTTGTAGGTCTACCGATCCGCAGTATGTTCCGCATAGTGATTCACATAATACCTAATGTATGAAAGTTTGGAGGATTTAACTTTTTGAAATGCTACGATGTAACCTAAAAAATTAAAAATCTGGTTTCGGATTTTGCGTTACATCCATACAACCCAGTTTTAGATTTTACAAAAAGGAACGCACATACATGAACGAAGTCTGGGCCTCCTGTGAGTGCTCACGGTATGTAATTGCGGAGACTGGGAAAAAGTTTAGTCAAAGATGGCGTACGAAGATTTTAGTTTTCGTTCGTGGCTTCGTGATGAGGGTTATGAAAAATACAAAGAAGCTAGGCGTCTTTCTGACGAAGAATCACTGAATGACTCTCCTAGTGAACCTTTCAAGTCAAAATATGCAGCTAGAAACATTTTGTCTGAGTTGAAAGCGAAACTAGAATCATTTGAGAATCAAGAAGATGATAGCGAACAGTCGCGTCAGCTCAGGCATAGAATGGCTGTCCTTGAGTATCAGATCGGTGTGAACTATATTGAAACAGAAGAGTTGAGTACTGGCGAAGAACACTTGCTGGGGTGCTTGAAGAAGCTAGAAGGTGATCGTTTGAATAAGCAGTGCTGTAATGTGTTGTTGAATCTGTTGAACCAGCTTGGTATCTTGTGGTCTCAGCGGGGAGAAGCTGAGAAAGCCATGGAATATTTACAGGGTGCTGAAAAACTTTATCACACGTTCAAGAAAGACGTCGGAGGGGCTCCTCTAGGACTGCATGAGTAAGTAGCAATAAAGAAGGAATCCCAATTCTCCCCCCTCCCCCACTCCAACACACACCAGACCTGCCAACCCTGACCCTGAAAGACCTTTTAAAAAATTTAAGGCATCAGTTTTTACCCTTCAGAAACTTGAGATTGTATTGAAAAACTTAAAGTCCCTTCGACATGAAGTATTTTATAGAGTGTTATTCTTCAGTGGCAAATTTGTAAATACAACATGAAGATTCAAGCGAGGCCTTACCACTGGAACAGGGTATATACTAAGTTTTGCTGATCTACAGCATTAACAAAGAACCCCATAAACCCACACGAAGGAAAGAGAAAAAATCTCTGATCTCAGTGGGGTTTCGCACCCACGACCTACGAAACAGATCTACGTCACTCTAACCAACTGAGCTACGGGGCCAGCTTGGAGTTTGGTCGTGGGATTTTGAGGACAGTATAGCTTAGCCTGAGCCTAGAAATAACCATTCTATAGAGTGTTGTCCTTCAGTGGCAAATTTGTAATTTCCTTCGTATGGGTTTATAGGGCTCTTTGTTAATGCTATAGATCAACGAAACTTAGTTTATACCCCGTTCCAGTGGTAAGGCCACATTTGAATCTTCATGTTGTATGGAGTATTTTGTTATCTCAGTGGATAGATCTTGCTAAATGAAGTAGGGGTGAAAAAATTTTGTCAAAATTTTTTATGGTTCTCAAGATTTTCAAGTTATGACATCACTGCATATACAGGCAAATTTTCAGTGCTTTTAAATATGCTGCCAATCTATTATTTTTGGATGAGTTTTAGCCAAATTTGGACTGGCGATGTATCTCGAGGTTTTCTTCAGAGTAGTTATTAATTTTTGTTGGCATGGCAACAGACTGGGTTCCAGGCTCCAAATGAATATTTCTGAATTAATGAGTTTTTTTGGTCAAATCAGATGTTGTGCAACATAATTTATTACAACATAATTTTTGTTCTTAATGTGTAATTTAAGAGAAAACAAAGGTTTGGCTTAATTACCTTAAAGCTCTTAATTTCAAATAGCAGAAAATTTGTTTTTGTACAAATATTTGTCATTGCCATGACAATGAAAAATTGTCACTACTTTGAGGAAAACATCAAGATACATCACCAATCCCAGTTTGGCTCAAATTCATCTAAAGATTATGGATTGGCTGCAGATTTTATAAAAACAATGCAAACTTGCCAGAACCATAAGTCATCAGTTGAAAACTTTATTGATATCTTGAAAACCGTAAAAGATTTTTACAAAATTTTTTCATCGCTATTCCTCATTTATCAAGGTCTATCCACTGAGGTAACAAAATTTTTGTTTCATTTTCACTTTAACATTTACTCATTTAGGTGAAAATTGTGTGTTGCATGTATAGCAAAACCATGTGAGTTGGCAGGTGTGCATACATATACACCCATTTCAACTTGGGATATATTGTAGTTGAAGTACCAAACTGTAATGCTAAAAATAAAAAATATGCAAAAGCAACTAAAAAATGTCAGAATATAAATACGATGCTTCAAACTGTAGGTTATTTTGTCCTGAAGAACAGCTGCTGTCTGAGCATGAGAGGGAAATTGCATTTGATCATGCTTTCACTCACAGCTTGTACTACCTTGCTCAAGTCTACAATGCTCAAGGAGAATCTACCAAGGCTGCTATGTACTGCCATACTACTTTGTTACGCCAGCTTGAAACTGGCAAGTATGAACCAGTTGACTGGGCAATAAACTGTGCAACGCTCTCCCAGTATTATCTCACTGAAGGCAACTACAACATGGCAAAGCATTGCCTTGGTAAGTTTTGTTTTTCTCTTTACACCAGTAAAATTGAAAAGATAAGCACAGTGTAACTGTTAAAAGCTCCAAATACACTGGAGTGTGTGCGAGCTTGGCACAGTCGGTAAGATCTTTGACTACCAACCACGAGGCCGGGTTCAATCCTTGACCTTGCCAAGTGTTGAACATTTATGTGGCCTTCTTTTGCCACACCGTCCGTGGACAGGGACATTAAGCCGTTGGTCCCAGCCATAGGAAATGCTATACAAAACATCTGGGAATGGAATCCTTAAGACTCTATTCTGAATTCTCTCTTATTGGTCAGACAAAATTAATAGGCTAGCAAGCTAGAATGGAAGGCCTGGCATGCACATTTTAGGATGGAACGAATGCACGAGCAATAAAATTGAATTAGAGATGGTGACCTTTGCTAGAATGCTTAAATTGTTCAATGAGTTTTTTACTTAGATTGACTTTCCATTTTCCATATTAAACATACCATAGAATTCTGATAATAAGTCCCACCCTATATAAGCTACAGGGTATTTACGGACCTTCTTTTGAAATGTAAATCTCCTTTCATGAATAAGCGACCCCCCCCAAAAAAAATAGACCCCAGGTTTTGCTTAGAATAATAACAATAAACAATTATCCCCGAAGTGGAGGTGACTAGTGTTACTGACTTTACTCTAACATCTGCAGTTGGTTAGACCTCAGCATCTTCCCAGATAAGAAAGTTAAATCATAGGCACTCCAAGTCCTATAACTGTGCTATAAAACCTGTTTGGTTCTCAGAGACCGAATAGTAGGGAACTAAGCTAGAAAAAAAGTTTGCATAATGTGGTTTGTATTGTTTGTTATAAACTCACTCACACTATGTTAACAGCTTGTTCAAGTCGAGTATTTTCCGAGGCAGAAGAGAAGGAGATAGTTGAACCAGTATTGGATGATGATAGTGAAGAAGAGAAACAAAAGAAAGAAAGGATTCCTCACAGGAAAGCTGATATTGCCAGGTGAAGAAAGGTTTCATTAAATGCTACTGAAGCCATTTTGTCATTGGTATTTTTAAAGCCCAAAGGGCTTTTCCGACACTTCTATTCGACTTTTAATCAATATAAATGCTTACCTGACTAGTTTAACTCTGTGAAATAAGCTTTTCCAAATAGTGCATTCAGTGCAAACAAAACCTAATTTATGATGTCGCAGGGTTTGAAAGGACTCTGAGCTGCTTCATACTGGTGTTTACAGCTAGCTTGTGGATTTTTTGATCAAACACTGAGCCACCTGCCATGCAAACTTCGCCATGAGTTTGACTGTGAAAGTGATGTTCATCTCCCGTTTTTTTAAATCATGTGACACCACACGTATATAATTGGCTTTAATTTTTTTTCGCAGCTTTGATGCGAAAATAGGCACTTTTTCTTCATAAATTCACCACAAAATTTGTTTTAAAATCTGGTAGCAAGTGTCTAAACGGAAATTATATGGGTCAAACTTTAATTTTAGATACTTTTAGTTTGAAGATTCTGCTTTAGCTGTAACACTTTAATATTATGTGAAGTGCCCCAGGGCTATACTACAGGAGGGAGATGAAATCCCAAGCCAATTCCACCCCCCTCATACCCCTAACTGATAGTTTTTGGTAGAGTGGTTTACTCTGTAGTCCTGAAGTGCTTTAGCACCTGTAGAAGTTGTTTGGAAATGTTCCATTATTCAAGAATGTTATGCTGTCTTTCAGTGTTTAGAAGGTGTTGGATTAGAGTGTGAGTAGTTTGTTTTTGGAGTGGATTGTTTGGTTTCTCAATACTTTTCGGTCATGGAAAATAGCATTTGGTCATGGAAAAGTCTTGGAATTTCAGTGTGAACCCTTACCTTACCATTACCACTATGATTACTGTTACCACTGTCATTCCCTTTACCTTACTAATGCCATTACCTGCTACCATTACCTTAATCTCTGTTAGGTGTTGGAGTAAGTATTGCCTGGACCTTCTGAAAACCTCAAAAGAGCAAAGAGTAGCAGAGATGTATACAGAAGATGAAGAAGAGTGTCTCGAGTCAAACGCTCGCAGAGAAGAAAACATGCCTGAAGACAGTAGTACAGACGGCAATATGCAAGGTACTTATAAGACACAGCATGGTGTAGAACTGGTTCTTTAGGTTAGCAAGTATTAACTAGAGGTAAATTAACTCTTTCCTTCTTTTACTTTTTTCACAATTCTTTTGTCCATTCCAAGCAAGAGAGAAAAGCAATAATAAAGATAAAAAGGCAATAAAGATGATACGGTCAGTTTGTGAAAGAAAAGGTGACTTCACAAATAATTACATTTTAATTGTTTTTGGCTCAAAAAGGAGCAATAACATTGGTTTTAACAGATCTGGTGATGAACAGTATCGATTTGGATAAAGTACCAAAAATGTACCAATTATCATTTTTTCTGTGTGTTCTATACATCTCAGCACCTATTTTCACACTTGCAGGCCATACATCCATATTCAAACGCGAAAATCCTGAATTTTCAACAGGATGATCAAGGGAAGAGTGCTTTCATGTATAAGGTCTTTGCTATCATTCCTAATCCTCCAGAAATCATTTTTCCTTTACTTTTTGTAATGAAATAATCTGATGATTCTATGTAATAACAATAGTGAATAATACCGCTCAGGAAGTAGCATGTCCCGAAGGTTCCATTTTAAAGTAAAGTAAAGTAAACGGTGTGTTTACATGCACCCTTTCCATATAAATGCTCAAAGGCGCTTTACAATGATCAGCTTACATCCCCAGTGGGCCAAAAACATATATAGGCGCCTCAGGTAGCTGCTTCAAAGTGCTCCATGTATGCTGGTTCAAATTTTACCGACCCCGGAAGGATGGAAAGCGGAGTTGCCTTTAGCGGGAAAGAAGGTCACCCAAATGTTCAACCCTCGACTGGGCCGAGAATTGAACCAGGGACCTCATGGTTGGGAGGCAGAGATCTTACCACTACACTAACCCCTCAGCTAGAAATTTTTCATCAAATTCCAGGCACGATGCATTCAGACCTTCTAAGATGTCCAACGAGGTTATCCCCTAAATGTTTTATACCTACTGTTTCATCTTGTAAGTTAGCATCTTTGGAAGTATTCAAAAAATGAATAAATATAACTATTATGTTTACTCTAGACGTCCCAGAGGTAGTAGATACAGAGGATATTGCATTTGGATTGGGAAATTCAGGAAAAGATCCTTTGCGGTTCGAATCTTTAGAAGTGACATCACTAGAGCAGGCGGTGGTGTGTGAGAGAGTCAAGAGCTTTGAGGAGGTCAGAACTTGTCAGTCCACGTAAATCACTCACCTACCCCCCCACACCCCCATCCCACCCTTGTTCTATTTCGAAAACCAAGGCTGTAAAGATTTAGCTTTATTTCTTGGGGAGGATTGAGTGAAACTTTATTTGTCCAGTTTTGAATAAAACGAACAGTACGTTTGCGTTATCAAGACGAAAGCACATATTGGATTTTATATATTCGACCCAAATGCCCCTATTCAATCTTTGGTGTTGCTAGTTTTCATGGTTGTGATTGTCACATGAGAATGTAAAATTGAATAGCACACAATGTGTGACATGCACAACCTTTGAAAGCAAAGCCTTAGGTGAAATTAATGTTTCACTAGATGGAAAGCGATGCATTTGGGTCAAACACTCCAATTTCTGCTGATGACAACATTGATAACAAACTCATGGAGAAGCGTGTAATCTTCAAATGCTTGTAGTTTGAAGGGGACTTATACAAGCTTTCTTGGATGATCTTCACTGTCAAAGCTACAACTTCTTTCAATGTTACAATAAGAAAAGAAAAGGGGCCGTTAGTAATGCCACAGGCTTACCACCCCAAGTGTGTGTTTCCGTTCAGGTGAGCTCTCTTGCGGTTTGTTAGTAACTCGCACTGAATTCGTTTTCGTAATCTTTTCCCGTAAAAGGCAGGCAATTCTTTAATCTTTCTCTCTCCTACTACCTCGCTCCCCCCGCCCGCAGCCCGATCCCCCAAAACCTTCTTAAAACCCTGGTTAGCCTGTGGTAATGCTAGAAAGACCTTGAAAGAAATATCATCAACAGCTGACAGTAGTCTTTTCTATCTGCAGGCTCGTCTTGTGTTTCTAGAAGGTCAGCGGTGGCTGAATAAATCCAAAGAGTACTATGTGTTGGATGGCCACGTGACTGACCATATCGAAATCGTTCAGGACATGAGTCAGTTGTTCAAATACCTGGCCTTCTTTGAGAACGAATTTGAACGTCGATGTAAGATGCACAAGAGGCGAGCGGACATGCTGAATGATGTTCTTGTTGAACTTAATCCCCAACATTACCTTATGGTGTGCAGACAGGTACGTTGTATATCCCCATCATTATCTTTTGGTGTGTAGACAGGTACGTTGTGTATCCCCAACACACCTAATGTGTAGTCCCCAGGGAAAAAGTTGGTTTTGTTTTCCCTAGAGTCCCGATGTTTCCCAAGATGAAGTCTGAAGGTGCTACATTCCAACTATTACCATTAGTTTCGTTTTCCTTAGAGTCCTAATGTTTCCCCGAGACGAAATTGAAGGTGCTACAGTTCCAGCATTACCATTAGTTTTGTTTTCCCTAGAGTCCCGATGTTTCCCGAGACGAAGTCTGAAGGAGTTACATCCCCAACATTTCACTCAATGTTTTCCTTAATCGAAAGGCCAATGCTCGAAACATCAGAGTTTCATTTTTTGATGCATAGGCAGTAGCCAGGCTCATTCCCCTCTCCGGGAGCTGGGAATAAAATAAGCCTGGTCGCGAGTGTGCTTACAATAATTAACATAAACTAATGGACCTTCAATAAGCTCACAGAACTTGTGATATTGTTTTGACAGCTGATGTTTGAAATCGGAGAGATCTATAATGACATGGTTGACCTGAAGGTAGCCATCCAAGAGGAAAGTAGCCAAGGTCCGACCCCACATTCCATGAAGAAAATAAACCATTTGGTTGACCAGTCAATTAAGTATTTCCAGGGTTTCATCGACTCGCTCAAATCCAAAGGAAGTTTGCCCAAAACATTTGACGAAACACTGGTGAGACCAGCGCTTGTTGCCCATTTCTACATTGCAAGGCTACTTGCAAAGAAGATATGCAGTGATAGGCGAGAGAAGGTCGAGAATATGAAGAAAGGACTTGATCTGTACCAGTATACCATCGATTACTGTGTCGCTCATCCGGACATGCCCAAAGTGTTCGAAGAGGAGTACCGCCTAGCACAGGAGTTTGTTTCACTTCTTCCCATTAAAATGGATAAAATCATGATGGGCCACTAGGTCTCTGCACTGCTCCTGGAACAAAACGTGGCAACGGCAAACACTGACTATCCATTGATAGGAACCTTTCTCATTTTTAACATGTAAGTCATTGAAAACCTTTAAAAACTTGTTTAGGTAAACTTGCGCCAAGCTGGCTCACTTTTCGAGAACTCTGAAGACGGCTGTTGGTTAAAGAAATATTAGCACGTAAATAGAGACAGTGCGTAATCACTATCATCTTACCAAGTCACTTGCCAAAGTGAAAAACATGTTGAAACGTGTGACGGTGAAAGGCAAAGAAAATGAAAAATGAAAAGGTTAAAAAAGAAATAACATGAAAGAAACAAAAAGATGAGTACAAGCATAGAAAAGGACGTGGAAGAAATGGGATGGAAATGGTTCTTTCAGGCAAGTATTTGGTCTTTGAAGCACCATTTAGATCAAAACGTACAGCGACAAAGAACCAACCAACCCATCTATTGGGCAAGTTAACAAAATACACAAAAACTAAAACCCTCCTGATTAGGGGTGATGAATGACTCCGAGGTACTGTCTGGAAAAACAATTACAAAGCTTTTGACTGCAGCTCTATTGAACTTGAAAAATTATTCATTTCGCTTTTATCCAAAATAGTATTTATTGTGTATTGAAGAAAACGAAACACAGATCTTTTTTTAATAGCTGTCACGGAACGGCTTGACGCCACGTAGGAACACGAGTCATACCTAGATATTTCTTATTATTCGTATTATTTATAACAAAACTTTAGTACTAGGTATTTCTAATAGAAAGTGGAGTGCTGCGAGCTGAAAATGTTTGCCTTCATTTGTTTTGTAAAGTTGTATTGGGTTATGCGACAAAAGCGAGGTAGATTCAGTGTTTAACGCAAATTTATTTGTTGGCGAAAGTATCTATCAAGATGACCATTGTTTAGCGACGTATCAAGAGGAAGACAATGTCATGGTTTTCGAGTCTTTCAGCTCGAAAGCTTTATTAGACAATTGGTTTGGTTCCGTTGCTCGTCGTGCGACTTATCGATAACTGTTATCGAAAATCAAAGTACTCGATCGAGTGAAAAGTTAACGACATCATTAAAAAAGGATTTTAGGTTCAATCCACCGCGAAACACGACACGAATTTGTGTAAAAATATCGAAGCTGGCCTGACTGGGCGAATTATTTGATTTGGATGGTTCAGCTATTATCTTTGGAAGCGAAAAATGAAATCCCAAAATGATCAGCTTGACGAATACTTTCAGTAACAATTAAATCAGTCATTGACATTGTTTGAACCTACCTCGCTTGTAAACCGTTAGTAGACACGACGTTTCGTTTTTTGTTTCTTTTCTCGTAACGTCTGTCTAAAGGTAACTGGCAAGCAACGCCTCTGTAACTCTTTTCTTACATCCGCTAGTAGGATTGTAGCCCACCAGTTTTCTTGTCTTTAAAAGATCAAATCACTTGCCATTATATTCGCTTTTGTTTAACACAACAAGATACTTCCCTTTGTCTTCTTCGACAATGGTTATTCTCTCATCCTTTGTTAGTTGAGACGAAGCTGCTCTTTCACCCTTGGCAATGTTCGGAGATACAAATAATGTTGGAGATTTTGCTTCGTAAAGTTTTTCAGCTTCCACTGGGTTCAAGTTTACTTATAATATGGCTTATTCTATCGAAGCGATTTTTTCAGTGGTGGGCAAACTCATCGAAACTACTGCAAAATTAAAACCTTTCTTCACACTTCGCTGAAAGACACATAAGCACAACATCATTCAGTGTCAGAACTCTGTAGTTTTAGACCATGTAATGGAAACAGGTCACCCAAACGGAATGGAAAACACCTTCATTTTAGACAAGGAGGAACAATGTCAAGAAAAATAGCTTTCTTCATCCTACGTGTTCAATGTAAGAAATACTTTTCAACAAAAAGCAAGAAAACGCACAATTTTCTTTGACAAATCGTCTATTTCTTTCAAACACGTCGCAAAAATATAGTGTCCGTCCGTCCAGCAAAGCCGCTCCTCCAAATCAATTGCCCCAAGAATTTCAGCATAGCTGGTGCGAGATATTGTAAAGAATGCGTCAGGTTTTTTCCAAACCAGGAAAGTAACCCCAAAAAAGCTATACTGGTAAGGTAGCATAAAGTACTTGAGTACGGATTTGGCGTAGTGCGCATGAATATCTTTGTTGTTGTGAGACCTCACGAGAAGATGTCTTGCATAAACAAGTTCTTAGTCACCGGACACAGACTGAATGTGTTGTGACAGCTCCTCACAGTACCTGAAAATCAAGTCGAGAACCTTGATCAACAGCCCACTTCACTTCGTTTCAAATACTTCGATTTATCCTCGGTGCTTACTGACTTCTTGCCCTAAACAACACTGCTACACAACAACCATAGAATATGTGGTTCGGGAACTCTTTGTGTGGTAAAAAATGTTGTCGAGGTTAGATCAAGCTAATTGAAGTGAGGAAGATCGAGTTATTCATACGCCGATTAGCCCTAATCCAGGATTAATTACCATAACAACCAATACAACTTGTAGAGGCTTCAACAAATATTACTTATAATCAACTTTTGAACAACTCCATCTTCCTTACTTCAAGTGCCCTGATAAAATCTCAACAATCTTACCTCGATACCATTTTTACCACACGACAAATAAGCGAGTTGGGGACAGATTCCATTAACAATCTAAACCATGCCTAGATATACCAGTGCCAACTCTTAATGTAAATCGAAAAATCAATTATGACGATAAACAAGGCTTGTACAGATGTTTGAATACCAACCTTTAGGGTTTTTCCAGACCAACTCTGATTTTTTATACAAAGTAACAAAGTGAATATCATCTTCTAAGTGACCAATACCCACTAGGAAATGAGTCTGCCGTCTAAAACTGGTGTTCTTTGTTATTTCCAAGCTTCTTAGTTTTCTAGATATTTTAGGCCAGGAAAAAGATTTTCGAGTTTCTAATCATCATTACCATTTCAAACATCTGTACAAACTTTTATAGTGATTACGAGGTGAAAATTTTCATTATTTCAGTGGATAGACCTTGCTAATTGAGGATTAGCAATGAAAAAATGTCAAAATCTTTTATGGTTCTTGAGATATTTATGGTTCCGCCAAATTTGTATTTTATTTAAATCTGTTGCCGATACGTAACCTTTGGATGTATTTAAGCCTAACGTGGGCTGCTGATGTATGTCGAGGTTGATAGATCATCATCAAGTTTGGCTCAAATTTATCAAGGGTTATGGAGTGGCAGCGGATTTTTAAAAAATCCAAAATTATCAGAACCATACAAGACATCATTAGCTGAGAATTTTAAATTTTAATATCTCAAGAACCATAAAAGATTTTGTTAAAATTTTGCACCGCTATTCTACGTTTAGCAAGGTCTAAAAACTGAAGTTATAAAAATTTTCACTTCATACGCACTTTAAGCCTACATTTAAGCAGAAACAATCCCTGTTAGTTTTGCCGCATACCTGGCTACTCTGTGCTTATGTTTCACAGCCTCCACTTGTTCCTTCAAGGCGGCAGGCTGAATAGTGGCTGCTTCCTTCAGCACGTTCAACACTGCCTCCTGGTAAAAGCAATCCAAAGCGTTTCAATCATAAGGACTTCCCTGCGGATAACTAACAAAACGATTCTTTGGAAACAAGACAGGTTCATCGACTCTTAAAAGTGAATACCTGTATATTTACTGCTGGATCATCGAGATGTATCAAGAGGCCTTTGAATATTGCTTGAAGATGGAACTTGTACAAGTCACAATCATAATTTGCCGGGAAGGCCCTGAAAATTAACAACTTGAACAATTTCAGTGAAATAATAATAATAACAAAACCAAAACTAAATTCTTCCAAATATTTTGAAGCCAATAATCGAGTTACGAAGAACTGTTGTAGTTGATCGTTTAGTAAGGTATATATGGTCCAGGAAAGAACTGCCGTCGTAGTTCGCGTTCTTTTGTTCATCCAGGTTAGTATAGACGGATTCTAGCTGACGCAATGTTTCAAATAAACCTTTTGAAATCGCAACACTATCGTTCCAGTAAGTGAAATTCTGGGAAGGACTATTGTAATTGATACTAATTTAGTCGTTCAGTAAGTGTGATCTTGAGAATAACGTGTAAACATTATTAGTGTCCTTGTTTCAGTTAGTTCAATCCTGGGAAGGACTATTGTAATTGATACCAATTATATCGTTCTAGTAATTGTAATATCGCGCAAACGAATCAGGTTTCATTGTTCCAGTGCAATGCTTGGAAACTGTAACTGATACTAGTTTTATCGTTTTATTGGTAGTATTTCTGGCACAAAGAGGTTATGACACCAATTTCTTATGACACTTCCTTAACCTAACCAAACTGTACCTGAAATAAGCAACAAAAGTCTTGGTTACCACAATTCGTATCTCATCGCTACTGTCATCTAATCTCTTAAGTAATTCGGGGTAAATTTGGTGCAACAGGTCGCCTAAAAAACAGAACACTCTTAGTCAGTATACACACTTGTAGACACTTGGCAAAGAAAACGCGTGGTTTATTCATGCGTTATCAGTGATCATAATTACTAATCGCTGACATTTATACAACTGACCAATTAAGCTCAAGAAGGAAACAATCTCATTTATCAATACTAATGCTTACCATCAAACATGTCCTTGCAAGAAACTAGCAATTTCTGAAGAGCATGGCACGAAACCAAGCGAGTTGATTGGTTATGATCTTCGAGGCACGTAACAAGCTGCGTAGGCAAATTCAATAAAGCAATGCACTGAACATCAAGTCAATTGTTATATACTTAGTCTGTCATTCAACAAAACGAGCATTGTCATTAGTTGATTCTTGGTCACCTGCCCCTGATCAACTCACATGTATCGCGACCGGGATACAATTGGGCAGTTGTTGCCCACCTGCCGTCTTTGTTTGTTTGTTTTTGCAACATTGTTGTTTAAGGAAAAGTCTCTCGGGAAACAACTTAGTTTTGTTTTTCCTCGAGTTCTGGTTTTTTCCTCAATTCGTTTCGGGAAACATCGGCACTCGCGGGAAAACAAATTTTACTGTTTACCTGGGGACTACGGATACATTAAGTGTATAATATACACATAAAACGTTACAACAACCGGTTTTATACGCAAACATGATACCGCATAAAACTTCGAAGACTTTATAAAACAATCGATTTATGACGCGACTTGCACACTATTACCAAGTATCTTTTAAAAGAGTTATTCAGAAGCATTGCAGCTTACGATGACACCCTTACTTCTTAAAATAGCTTAAAACAAACATGAAACAAAGCTCAGGAGAAGGCCTTCTTCTCAGGAAAGATTTCTCCATAAAACTGATTCAACTCTAGCAGATGTTCAAACGTTTTTAACAAGAAAGAAGACTTTCGAGGAATTCCAGGATGGTTAGGGTACCCCCACTCAATCAAATAAACTGTTTAAATCATATTCTAAAAGCAAAACCATCTCTGTTGCTCAACTGTTAAAAAAATAGTTTCAAAATAGGTTTAGATATACATACTAACTCACCGTGTAAACAGGGTTCTCACTTAAATTTATCGGGAAATTCAAGAAATTTTCCAAGAAATCCATGGATTCTTCCAGGAAATTGAAGGACTTTTCCAAGAAGTTCATGGACTCTTGCAAGAAATTCATGGAATCTTTCAGGAAAGTAATGGACTCCCAGGAAATTCAAGGACTTTTCCAGGAAGTTCATGGACTCTTCACAAGGAACTGTTCAGGCGTGTTCGAGGGCATTTTGCCTAGGAAAACTTTGCTAAACAAGCTCAGTCTCTCAAGCTCATGTTCGGGTTTTGGAACAGTCGGTTTTGGGCTCGCAGCTGACAACTTTCATTAATTGCTGAATTTTCAAGTATCTCGACTAATTCCCAACAAATTTTCAGGCCTCGAATAAATGTTTTGAAACAATAATTTACTTATCAGAATATTCAAGGGCCATGGGAACCCTGGTCAAAGATTACTGGTGCCATAATACCTGTGTTAAAAGATCCTTGATAATCGACGACGCCTGCTGAGACGAAAGCAAGTTGGCTTGTAGCAGAGCCCACAAGCAGGATATGGCTGCTGCACGGACAGCGGCTGCCGTTCTATAACAAAACACATTACAAAGCATTACTGTTACCGCTAACCATGTAGCTCCAAAAAAACATAATTATTTTTTTCTGATAACGTAGTTGGCGTTTCCTTTTACGCCTTTCACAGCAAATTCTAAAACTGAAGTCACTTTCAGCTAAATTAGACAGGAATTTTATCCGAACACGTCCCAAACGTGGATGTGGCTATATATGCTGTACTTAGTAGTATTTTCGTTACCCCCTGATGATGCCTACATAGAGGCGAAACGCGTCGGAGAATAAAAATCTAAAGAAGTTTTTAAAATACAACTCAGCGGTCTAGTTGTGCTGCTCATAAGAAACTGCTAAAAAAAAATTAAAAATTAAAAAAAGTTTCTTTGGAAAAGTCCACTTCAGCATTAAGTTTCTTTAACATATGCTCTTTGTTTGATACACAAAAGTTAAAATCACGTTAAACAATTACACAAGAAACTAGAGAAACGTTTCAGTTGCCAAAAAATAAACTAAGACAATAACTCGATGACAAAGGACGAACAAGAAAATTTAAAGTTTGAGGCACAAATCTATCTGCATGCAATGTCAGAACTTCCTTTGGAAACGTTTATATGTAAGATAATGGTGAAATGAACATATTCATGGCAGAGGTAGTGAGTAACCGTGAGTTCAGGCCTTAGTGATATTTCGTCTGTTTAATGGTGACGCTTACCTTCCAGCTTTCCACACACAATTGGGAATGATCATCTCGGTTACAACAGTTAAAGAATAAGAGTTGAACTTGCTCTGTGAATCAATCGACTCTGGGGCATTCATGAGAAGATGTGACAACAAAGAAAACATCCTGAAACACAGAAAATTATCTGTAGGTATTTGAAGCACTTTTACAACTCTTGAAATCTTTTCTAGGAGTACAGGCTACTCTCTCTACTGATTCTAATTTTTTTTTGGTTTTTTTTGCCTTTGGTATTTTTTTTGACTTAAGGAACCACGGGAGCACTGGTTCTATAGAGGACTAGAGGTCCCACCAAGGTCTACCACGTGGTACCTATGGTTTAATGTCCTTACTCGTCAAGAGGCGAAGGTTTAACCACATGCAGATGTTAGAACAAAAGCAGCACCTTCTCGTCAGTTATTTCAAGACCGGGAATCAAACCCAGGCCTCCTGCATGGAAGACTGGCGCCTTACCAACTGGGCTGACCAGAAGGCGCTAATACACATTCGAGCAGTTTTGCCATTTGCCTTTGTGACTATACCATGTTCCGTAAAACACTATGTCAGGTTTTGAAGGAGATTATCAAGTAAAAAGGCTGAATCTTTCCTTGAACAAGAACAACTAAAACCTCCAACAAAAACATTAAAACAGGTTTTCATTTGCAATTTCATCTTTGTGAATCTTCTAACCTATCAACCATATTAAAACCAAGCAAGCACAAGTTTTGAAATTTGTAATGGAAATTGTTTTCCTTCTGAGGAATTTTCGTGCGTTCACTTACATCTTGTTTCTAACATTAGTATCGCAGAGGTTCAAAATGTCTTCCAGTAAACTCTACTGTTGTGCAGCACTCAGTTTCTTGATAACCAAGGTTGAGAATAGCATTCCTTAAAATACCTGTACACGAAGACTTACTTAAGCTTGAGTTCTGGTTCTTTTGTACTTTCAAGACATGAAGCGAAGATAGGTGTGATATCGTGGAGGAGACATCCAGCTACTGCACCGGACTCTGTTACCAAAACTCTGAAGATCTGAACTTCAGGAGAGTGTTGAGTCCACGACTTATGCGATGACTGCAAGAGACATAAATCGAGGTCAATACGAAAGTGACAGTAGTTCATTTCTTTAAATTAGTTTTATTTTTATTGGAAATTTATAGTAAACCATGCTCAAAAACAGAACTTACCTATGTCAAATACCCCGAAAAATAAATTTCCAATTCTTGATAGATGCTCTCAAATCATAAAGAAGATTACCTTGACAACTATCCATGAGGTGATGAATAAAAATGAATGGAATTGTTTGGAACACAAAATTGAAAGTTACCTTTAACTTTGTCAAGAGATCAGCACTGTATTTTTTATAAAGTTCCTGGATAGACCCCATCCTATTCAGTGAAATTAGCTGCTGGAAAGTAGAGTCGACCTGCCAAACAAAGTATGTACAAATAAAATAACTGGTTGAAAAAAAATGTAAATAACAATTAATAAAAATAATAATGAAAATTACAATATTAATAACAATAACGTAACAAAAATAACAACTACAACTGCTTTAAAGCCATCAGTCCTTAATTGATTTCCAACTTCGTCCTGGGAACTGTCCTAGATTTTCTACAGTTACTTTTACTTGATGATGGAGGAAAATCTTATCTCATAGCTAACAACTTGTTTTACAATCTAAATCCCGAAGTTATCCCCAAGCATATCCATGTGAGAGAGGTAGGAGCTCGGATTAGTTGATCACTGACAAAAGCGACAGGAGATGCTTAATCATAGTTTGTGGCAATTCCCGACACTTGCTAGTGATGTTCTGCTTAAGAAACGAAATACTTTGTGTTTTAACTGTTTTACTGGAAGCTAAGCATTCGTAGAAACTATATGCCACTGCATTTATACTTCTACAATTTGAATGCACAAAAAAGGTAGCCATTACCCAGTCACAAGAAGTGTTACATTCAGAAACTGAGTGGTGTATTTCTTATATTTCAAAAGCTCGCAGTGGTTCATTTTTTGCCGTTTTTAAGCTCAGTGACCATTAAGAATAGTAGCTTACATTTTATTATTCATACCTGGTCTTTTAAGCTGCTATCTCCCTGTAGCGCCAAAACGTAGATAACACAACTAAATAAATGAAATGTAAAGGGAATGCATGCTTCATTGGACTTAAAAGCAAGTGCAGACACAACCGCTAGCAGATTCTGCTGAACACCAAGAGTTTCGCTGCAGCACACATCTGGTTCAGTTATTGCTTCACATATTTCCTGGAAAAAGGGGAAAAGAATTATAGAACTTACACAAAACGTTATAACTCTTTAAAAATAACTTGCTGATATAACTTTGAATGATCAATACTGTAATTTTTGGCTTTTGTTGTTAACAGAGAACGCGACATGACATAATTAGATGCCAACATAGATATCCATCTCATTTTCAGAGAGCACGACATGATATAACTAGATGCCCACATAGATTTTCATCGCATTAGGAGAAAACACAGCATGACCTAACTAGGTGCCAACATAGGTTTCCGTCACATTACGAGAGAA